>PVJC01009648.1:0-45428 GCA_004026665.1 Murina feae | reverse complement strand
TCCCATCACGGGTCCTGGGTCCTGCGCTGTCCCGCCCTGCAGCCGCTCTGTGCACTCGGGAGGTCCCTCAGCCCGCCTTGCCCTCTCACAGTCTGGGACCCCTCGGGGGATGCCCACCTGCTGGCGTGCCTGACCAGCCTGGGTGAGGGGCTTTAAGGCTGCCCACAGCTCCCATTGACCCAACGTCCCAGCAAGGCTGCCTGGACGCAGGTTCTGGAGTTTTTTCTCCTATAATTGATACTGTTCCTTGAAGGCCTGGGGTTATCTTCTATAATTGATACACTGTTCCTTTAAGGCGGCCTTCTAACTAACTGAAGCCTCCTCTGCCTCACCTCGCAGCATCTATAATGAAACAATTGTTACTTTTACTGGTTAGGCCCGAGCTGCTCTTTCCTTCAGCTCTGGAGGATTCTATGATTGTTACAATGTTTCAAAACTGCTAGAGGCAGTTTAATCGGAGCTGAGCTGAGGGGCGCAGCTTCACTTTCGCTGCTGCCGCAATGGAAAGGGCTGTTTACTCAGGTCCGCGAGTGGCAGCTGCCATGTTGGCTGGGCTAATTTGCATACAGCCGCTCTGATTGGCTGGTGGGCATGGCTTACCCTGTCTCGGAGAAACGGTTAATTTTAATATTTCGCTTTTATAGAGTAGATACTTTACATATAATAAAGTGCACACATTTAAAGCACACAGTTCGATAGCTGACAGATGTATACATGCATATGTAGATTCTAGGTCCTAGGTAATGAACACATCCATCACCCTCAAATCTTTCTCCGGCCTTTTCAGGATTCCTTCTTCCTGCCCTGCCCCTTCTCCCAAGTCCCAGGCAACCTCTGAAGTGTTTTTAGTGTCTAGAATTTTATATAAGTGGAATTATACACTATGTACTCCTTTTTACCTCCTTTCAAAAATAAACTTTTAAGTTTAAAATAGTTTTAGATTTACAGAACAGTTGCAAAGATAGTACAGAGTTCCCATATACTCCACACCCAGTTTCCCCTGTTGTTATCATCTCACATTAGTGTGGTAGATTTGTCACAATTAATGTAAGTCCATACTTTATTCAGATCTCCTTAGTTTTCGCTCGGTATCCTTTCTGTTTCAGGACATGGCTGCTAGTTCTGGTGAATGGCTGGTCTTAAGAGGCCCTGATGAGGTCACTGGGTGGGGAGGGCTGGAAGGGAGAGAAGGGTCTGAGATCAGGTTGCATCTGGTTGTGTTAGAACTGGAGGCATTGAAGAGACCATTGAGGTGGCCAGGGGAGAAGTGGGAGAGGTGGGAGCTAGAGAGTCAGGTGTGCCTGGGGTCTGCTCCAGCCCATCCTCATGACCCCAGCTACACTGGAGTCAGTTCTTTCCTTGATGCGTCTTGAATTAGTTTCCTATTACTGCATAAAACAGAATCACAGATTTAGTGACTTAAGACAAAGCACATGTTATTATCTGACAGTTTCCGTGGGACAGGAATTCATTTCCACAGGGCACAGCTGGATGAGTCATCTGCTCAGAGTCTCACAGTCTCACATGAAGCCCTTCCCTCTTCAGGCCTTAGTTTTCAACCATAGGATATGGGGGGGGGGGGGCGCTGGGAGAGCTCGGGGAAGACCAGAGGGTCACAGAGGCCCTTCGAGTTCTCACTGGGCAGCAGAATCCAGCCTGAGCTTGGCCCCTGGACTCAAAGGAAGCTCCTGAGAATCCAAGAAAGTGAGACTTTGTCATTGGGCCTTAGATGTGACACTTCCACCAGGAGGATGCTTGGGACGTGTGCGCTCGCTTCTGGCAGCCTCACTTGTGACACACCCACTTGGCTCAGAAGTGCCCTCATCCTTCCTGGGGCATGTCAGGTGCAGACCCCAAGGTGACTCCATGATTCCTGCCTTCTGTTGTTTACGCTTTTGTGTAGTCCCTTCTCTTTGAGTATGGGCAGGACCTGTCACTTGTGTCTGACCCAAACATATGGCAAAAGAGATGAAATGTCACTCCTATGATTATGCGACATTATGAAGACTGAAGAAAGACCCTCATTGCTGACTTAAAGTAAATAGCTATATTGGAAAAGACCACTTGGCAAGCAACTGCAGAGGGAACTCTAGAATCTCAGGGACAGCTAGTAAAAAACTCTTGGTCATGTAGTCACAAAGAAATGGAATGGGTTGCTCTGACTCAATTAGAGAATTGTACCAATACACCAAGGTTGCCAGTTCAATCCCGGTCAGGGAACATACAAGAATCAACAGATGAATGCATAAATAAGTGGAACAACAAATAGATCTCTCTCTCTCTCTCTCTCTCTCTCTCTCTTTCTCCTTCTCCCTCCCTCCCTTCCTCTTTAAAATCATTTGATTAAAAAAAAAAAGAAATAAATGAAATGGATTGTCCAGCCTTCTGAGTAAGCTTGGGAGCAGGTTCTTCCCCAACCGAACATCCACATGAGAACACAGCCCAGTCAACAGCTTTACCATGAGACTCTGAACAGGGGACTCAGTCTGCTGTGCCCAGACTCCTGTCCCAAGGAAATGGTCAGATAATAAATGTGTGTTGTCTTAAATCATTAAATCTATGGTTCTGTTTTATGCAGCAATAGAAAACTAATTCAGGAGGTATCCCGGAAAGAACTCACCTCTGACACTCCTTGAGAGTTAAGTTCCTCATCTGTAAGGAGTGGGCAATTGGAGCCACGCTGGATTAGCTAAATCTGAGATCCTCTCAGCATGGCAGCAGGTGCCAGAACATAGTAGGTCACTTCCTTTGTGAAATGTTGAATATAATCATTTCCAAGTGCCACCTGACTTTGGGAAACTGGGCTATGCCTACACATTTGACCTGAGTTATAAGACTTGCTTCCATTATTAGGGGACTTCATAGTTTATAAAGACTGGCAGGGGAGCAGGAATTAGCCATCGACTAGTGGTAACCAGGTAACCAGGGGGGGGTGGTAAAGGATGAATCTCTTCTTGGATTGCTCTGGGCTCCAGGTTCCAATGGGGCCACCGGAGACGTGGAGCCTCTACTGTCTGTGCTGGTGGAATGTGAAGAGTGGGGAGCAGGAGTCGGAGCTGGTCCCAGCCCACTGGCTTGGAAGGTTGAATGAATGGGTCTTAGTGACGGGGATACGGTCAGCATGGGCATGTGGAGGGAGAGCCTGACTCCCCAATTTGGCTTTGAGGGGGCCACCACGAGAGAGGCATGGGCTGATCTGGGGCCCATCTAGAGGCTGGAAGTCTGCAAGGGGAGGCTGCCATCAGGGGGTGGACAATGGAGAGGCCTCTGAGAGCCTCATTGGCCAATCTCCAAGCTGCAGGCAGGGCAGAAGCCACAGAGCTTGGGCCAGGCAGGGCAGGTGCAGTGGTTACTAGTTCAGAGCCTGACGTTTCTCACTAGTTGGGTGATGGAAGTCACTGAGCCTCTTCTACCAATAGGGACCTTAACAGACCGCTTTCTAGGCTTGGGGGTGAACGTAAAATGGGCCAGACCCGGTAGAGCACTGGACACAGTGTCCGGTCTATTGCAAGCACCAGGAGGCTCGGCTGCTAGAAGGTTAGCTCCGGAAGGGCGGGCATGCTTGTCTCTTGTCCACTGCTGTACCCTAAGCACCCAGGGTCATACAGGGGATGCTAGAAAGATATTTGTAAAATCAATGGAAAGGGAGCCATGGATCCAGCTTCCCCTTGTCTCTTCATCAGAATCACATCCTGCAGAGGATGTCAGGGAGTCCCACCATCTATGCTTGTCCAGTGGTCCCTTCATTACTGCCAGGCAGGATGCAGGGCAGTGGGGGCAGGGCCCCTCCCTGCCACCCAGGGCCCTGTTGCTGTGTCTCTGCTGACTTCCCACCCTTGAGGGTGGGGTGGGGGGAGCTCTGGCCCCACTTGACCCCATGCTCTGACTCACACTGGCTTCTGGGCCCACCCAGAATGACTTTTCCCGCTGTTGGGTCCTGTACCCAGGCAGGGCCTGCCCCCACTTTTTACTCTTGGCAAATGGGACCTTCCTATTTCTAAGAAAATGGCTTTAATTGGTAATTATCTCATGTCTTTATTTAGCGTCTTTCATCAAGGTGCCTGCGGCACCCAGCTTGTTAAACTGAATCCTTAGAAGGCGCCGGGACTTCAAAGATGCCCCTGGCTCATTGGGGTGCCTTGCAGGCTCCCCACAGTGTGAGTACTCTGAGGTCAGCGCAGGGCGTCTGCTGCACCTCGGTGCCCCAGGGCCGGATGGGAGGGGAAATTGACCCGGGGAGCCTTCACTGAGAACTCCAATGCGCCCCGTTCTGTGCAGGGCTCTGAAGTGGGCAGGGAAAGGGAGATGGACCTTCTCTTACCTCCATCTTTGGAGAGGCGAGTCCTGTTTTTCCCTGAGGGCTGGGAACCCCTTCACAGCCTTCATTCACTCGCCAATCTTCTGACCATATTTACTGAGCCATACCAGGTGCTGGTTCAACATTTACTCCCATGGCTGCTGTGGAAGCAGTGGGGGGCTCCCTGCCTTGCATTCCCTCCTAGGTGGGGTGAGATCTGATTTGGCCCCCTGCCCCAAGCCAGCCCAGGCTCCCATCTGATTCCTGAAACTATTACTCCCACAAGACATGCCTAGCTCGCCCATTTTTTCAGTCCCTGTATTGGACAGGGTGAGAGGAGCAAGTAAGAGGGATGCAGAAAGGTGGGGGGGGCGGGTTTAAAAAAGGAAGGAGAGAGCAAGAAAGGAGGAGATATTTATTTCGATGAATTGGCTCATGTGTTTGTGGAGGTGCAAGTTCAAAGTCTGTTGGCCAGCAGCTGGAGACCCAGGAGCCTTGCAGTCTGACTCTGAAGGCCATTGCTGGAAATCCCTTTCTTGCTCAGAAGGGCGGTGTTTGTTTTATGAAGGTCGCAGCTGATTGGATGAGACCCACCCACATATGGAGGGCAATCTGCTTTACTCAAAGTATCTGATTTAAATGTTAATCTCATCCAAAACACACATTCACAGAAACATCCAGAATAATGTTTCATCAAATATCTGGGCACGGTGGCCGAACCAAGCAAACACATACAATTAACTATCATTGTCCCCGAGGTGGGAAGAAGGTGAGGTGTGGACATGCAGGTCAGAGACTTTGCCCCAGGGTCTGGGACTCTGGTAGGCAGAACAGTGTGGAGGACAGAAAGGAGAAACCCCATGCAGTTCATCATTAGAAGAGAAGGGTCCTCCCTGGGAGAAGGGCCCTGCTCCCCTCCTCTTTCTTCAGTTCTCCTTTCCTCCTTGTAACCCCACTTAAGTCCCTCTGTCTGACGCAAACAGCCTGATTCTCAGTCTTGGATACTCCCCCTTCCCACCCAGATAAAGAAATCCCCATCCCTTCGTCCCTTGGGCTCTAGACCAGACTTGGCCCAGCGATGGCTTTTGGGGGTCTTCAGTTCCCCCATTTATCTGACAATATTCGGTGCCTCCCCCACCCCCAGGCACCTGAAATAAACAAGATACATGAATCAGGGCATTTGTTATACAAATGAAACTTCAATGTGGATCACAAAGTCCTTCCTTCCAATAGATTGTTGCTCCTAAAGTTCTCTGATGGAGAAATCCCCACCCTCCCCAGCTTTCCCCCTCCCCCACCCCATTCTGGGATCTTGGGATGAAGACCAGGCCCAGGTCAAGACCCTCCCAGTGAGAGCGATGGGACTATCCTCATAAGGACAAGAGCTACACACATCTCACCAAAGTGAGCACTGTTTTCATGATTTCTTCCTCAGAAGAACACTGGCCAATTTCAAACCAGGATGAATATACTTCCCTTGGCAGTATGGCCTTGGCCTTGCTCCTTTCATAACTGTAGATCTGCCAGTGGGAGCCTACCTTGATCACAATGGAACCTGATCTAGCAGTAACGGGTTCTCTTCCCTGCAGGGATGGACCCAGCTTGAATTCTTTGATTTTTTTTTTATTCCAAGTCTAGGTCTAATGAAATGTGTGGAGGTTTTAGGTCATCTGACACATACATACAGAAATAGAATTGTGTGTAAGATTTTTTACTTATTATGCATATTCACCTGAAGTGTGATTTTTAACTGCAGTATAGTATTCCACTGTGTGAACTTGACATAATTTAACTTGTCCCTGTAATAGAACATTTCGTGCCCAGATGTTGTCAGTGTGGAGGAGCAAAACTTGCCACCCTGAAATGTGTCTCTTTGGCATGAGGATAAATTTAGGCTGATTGTTTTTAAGACACAGAAGACTCCATAAGTTTTTCTTATTACTTTCCCCTTAGTTGTTAAAAAGAAAAATTAGATAATGGGCCTGTTCCTGAAATAGAGCTATCACCAGAGATATCTACAAAGAATTAGAAACAGGTGTAGTAGGAGAGACGGCAGGGCGAGAGACCAGAGTGCATTGTATCCTATTGTCTGTGCGTGACCCAGCAAGCATCTGTTTACCAAACATTTGGTTTTCAATCTCCATGTAAATTGCCTTCCTCCTCTTTGAAGTCTCAAACCACTACCCACTTCTTCTGAGCTCAAGATGGCATTTAAACCCCAATTACCAATTTGTCCTTGGCCCCTCCCCCATATTCTTGTGGAACCCTCATACATATGGAAAAAAACTGGACTTTTTCCAGCTAATCTGTGACATGTCAATTTTATTCTTAGACCAACTAGAAGAACTTAGAAGCCCAGGGCATAAAATTCATGCATGGGTAGAGTCCCTAGGTCTGCCTGGTGAACAGGGCCAATCAGGTTCCCTGCCTCGCCCTTCCTCCTTTCCTCACCACCCATGTCTGTTGCCACCCACTCCTGGTTCCCCATCCCAGCCAGTGCCTGGCCCCAATCGGGTGATCGGGGGCCTGCCAACCAGGGGGAGGAGCCAACACCCACCATGGCAGGCAGGTAGAGGGACAATTAGGGCCTGCCATCTGGGGGGAGGGATGGGAGGAGGAACCCAGGAGGTTGGCCGCCAACCCTGAGGAGGGAGCAGCCCCCCTGGGGAATGGGCCATGTCCACTCCCACCTACCCCCGGTTCCCTGTCCCAGCTTGGGGGCTTGGCCCCAATTAGGTGATGAGGGCCTGCTGGCCGGGAGAAGGACCAGGAGGTCAGCCAGCAGGTCCCATCAGCGATCAGGGCCTGTGGGCTAGGGGTAGCTCCTGTGTTGAGCGTCTGCCCTGTGGTGGTCAGTGTACATCATAGCGACTGGTCATTCCGGTTGTTCTGGTTGTGGTGTCATAACAGTTGCTTAGGCTTTTATATATATAGACTAGTGGCCCAGTGCACGATATTCGTGCACATTAAAAGGGGATTAATTAGAGGAAATATTTTAATATTGCTATTTGCCCTTTCTCTATAATAGAAGTGTCAGAGATTACAGAAAATTAGTAAAACGTATATGAAAATATTCCTCCTGTCAGAGTCTGGGGTGCCCCATGGAACCCAGACTCAAGTCTTCAACCAACCACGTGCACCTCAAAATCGCTAGAGACCCAAACCTGGACGGGCCCCCTTCATTGGGCTAGATCCAGACCCGGCTGGTCTCACTCTGTCAAGCCCTGCCAGGTGGAGGAATGCAGCCTCAGGTCCCCTGGGTGACAGGGCAAAGGGGCATGGCCTGAGGTCCCCCATCAAGCCCTGCTGGGCAGAGGGAGTGGCCTATGATCCCCCAGCCTGGTGCTGGGGCAGGGGGCACAGCCTGAGGTCCCCTAGCCTGGTGCTGGGGTGGGGGGGCATGGCCTGAGGTCCCCTGGCCCAGCACCAGTGCGGAGGGCACACCTTGAGGGCCCCCGTCAAGTCCCGCTGGGTGGGGGGCCCAGCCTCAGGTCCCCTGGCCTGGGGCCAGGGTAGGGGGAGCAGCCTGAGGTCTCCAGTCAAGCTCTGCGGGTGAAAGCCACTCTTGTCAAGCCCCATGCAGGAGGTGGGTGGGCACGCAGCCTCAGGTCCCTGCTGATTATTCCTTAAGGCTCGTTATGGGAACTTAGCCTTAGCTGTGGGTGCAAATTGACCGGAGTGATGGTCAATTTGCATATTCCCTCTTTATTATATAGGATGAGAGTTCATAATCCCAACCTGTAATCCAGTCTTGGCTTTGCTTTCTCCCACCTTCATGTTATCTTCCTTACTTCCCTCCTTAATTTCAAATGCATTAAAGAAACTACAAAACTGTTATTCTCCAGAGATCTTGCTCCCTGGCATATGTTGTCAGTTTGGTTCAAATAAATGCTTATAAAAATTCTTAGAGGAAAATTTCTCCCTCCCTGACATTTGCCATTAATAAAGAAGGCACCAGAAGGAAAAAAAAAAAATAAGGCACAGGAAACACCAAACCTCAAAGAAAAGATGAGGAGATCTGGTTACATTAAAACATAGTACTTCTATTCATCAAAAGACAGACTTAAAAAAAAAGTAAAAAGATAAGCTATAACCTGGGAGAAAATTCCAACAAAGGCTTAGTATCAAGAATAAAGAAGAAAGTCCTGTTAATCAATAAGAAAAGAAATCCAATAGAAAAATAGTCAAAAGACCAGACAGGCATTTCATACAAGAAGAAAAAATAAGACCAATAAACATAAGAGGACATGTTTAATCTCACCAAGTAATCAGTCAAGATGACTGTGAATTAGTTTCCAGGCTTCTGTAACAAAGTACAAAAATGGGGAGGCTTCAACAACAGATATGTGTTGTCTCACAGTTGATTCTGCAGAGTACAAGTCCAAGGCCAAGTGGGCAAGGTTGATTCTTTCTGAGGGCTGTGAAGGAGACTCTATTACAGGCTTATCTCCTAGCTCCTGGTAGCTTTAGATGTTCGTTGGCTTGTAGATTACATTCTCCATGCCTTTTTTTGTTAAATATATTGGGGTGACACTGGTTAATATCTCTACATATAAAACCCTAATATGAAAATAGACTAAATGGCAGAACAACCAGACAACCAGTCGCTATGACGTGCGCTGACCACCAGAAGGCACGTGAGGAACATGGCAGGCATCAGCTGTGGCAGGATGGTGGAGCAGTTGAGCAGGGACACCAGACCAAAGCAGGGCACTGGTCACTGTCATCGGGATGAGCCTCTGGTGGTTACTGAAAATTCTTTGCTCCTGCACCCCACAGTTCTGCCTGGCACTTGCACCCACTGTTGGTGCCCAGCACCAATCCTGTTTGCTTGGTGCCATCAGCAGGTGTGAGTGGTGGCTACTGGCCCTAATAGCCCCCAATTGCTCCTGAGGACTTCTCCACCTCCCCCTGCTCCTGAGGGGCAATTGGGGCAGCAGCTGCTGCTCACACCCACTGACAGCACTGGCCCCTGTGCCCACTGCAGCCTCACGTCCCACAGTTCCTTACAAGATGCATGAATTCATGCACTGGGCCCCTAGTATTTATATAGGTTTCAAGTGTATAATTCTATGATACGTCATCTGAATATTGCATTGTGTGTTTACCACCCAAACAAATCTCCTTCTGTCATCTTCACACTTGACCCCCTGTGTCTTCACACTGTCTTCCCTCTATGCATGCCTCTGTGCCAAATTCCCCATTTTATAAGGATGCCAGTCATATCAGATTAGAACCATAATGGCCTCATTTTGATTTGAATTTACCTCTGTGAAGACCCTATCTGCACATAAGTTCACAATCTGAGATCCTAGGGGTTTAGGACTCCAACATACCTTTTTTGGGGGATCACAATTTCACCCATGCACTATAAGATACCGATTAGAACCCTTGAATTGGCAAGAATTTTTAAGTCTGGTTGAAGAGAATGAGCTCAACAGGGGTCCTGTACCCAGCTGGTGAAAGTGAAAATTGACACAGCCATGCTAAAAAACTTTTTGACATTAACTGGTAAAGTTGGTTATGCGCATTCCTATGTTTAGCTATATTCCCAAGAGAAACTCTTCCCCACATGTACCAGCAGATATTTACAAGAATGTCTATGACAGCAAAAGGGTGCCCATCAATAGAAAAATGGACACATTAACCGTGTTATAGTCACATGATTGAGAATAAACTGCATAAAGCTTCATATAACAACATAAACGCATTTTGCTGTAACAACTAGCTATTGCCACAATACTGCTGCATTAGAAATCACCCCAAGTTTCCAATGGTAACAGCAACAATCATTCATTCTCATGGATCTTCAGCCTGGCTAGAGCTTGGTTGATACTGGCTGATCTAGACTGAGCATGGCTGGTGGCCCTGCCTCAGCTGAAGGTCTGTGGATTGTCCAGCACTGCTCTGCTCAGAGATGTCAAGTCAGTGCTTGGATTTTTAGGATTTATAGCACTACATGGCCAAGCTCCAAGTCCTGGGACAGGGAACTAGTCTACTCATGACAAGGCCATGGTGAGGGTGCTGATTTGGGAGGTGTGAAAGGTTGGAGCTAGACATTCAATTCCCCATACTTCACCATATAATGTTGAGTAAAAAAGGCAAGTTCCAGAGGACTGCCTCTTTATGTTAAAGTTTAAAAATAAGCAAAGCTAAACAATATTCAAGGATACTGGAATATGTAACAAACTAAATAAGAGGATGCTAAACACAAAATTCAAGATGGTTGTTACCGGCTTGGAGGTGGATGGAATGTAACTTATTGATAATGTTCTTGATATTAGGTTGGATGGTAGGTTCATTGGTGTTCATTGTATCAGTTAATCAATCAACTAAATGCAGACAATGAGAAGACCAGGCATGGGCAATGATGAGGGTGTCCCGTTAACTCAAGTTCATCTCTGATCTGATTCTGTAAACTGGAGGTCCAAGAAGTTCTGCTGGGCCATCTGTTAAAGGCCCCAGCCAGACCTGGAGAGTGTGGGTCTGCGTCCCCACCATCTCCCAAGTTCCTGAAGTCTCTCCTCCAGTGTATCTGTTTTTCTGCCAGAGTAGGCCCAGAATTATACTCAAAACTCTTGAGATTTCACCCACTCAGGAAAGAGGGGAGAAGAAAGGAGAATGCCATCCTTCTGGGATTACAGTCCCCTGGGAGAAGTCAGCTGGGTGGCTGGTCCTGTGCCCCCAGCACATGCATTTTATTTGGTTGCGGGAAAGAGTTGAGAATTTGCGTCTTGGAGCAGAGTTGCCATGTACAGCCATTCAGGTTGTGTGCCCTGCTTGGCTGCAGAGGCAACCATTTCCATTGTAGGATAGGCGCCAGGTCATTGCACTGTGTGTGCGTGGCACCACCTGGAGCTGGGCCTGGTGGCCCTGCCTCAGTGGCCAGCTCTGGGGGAGTGGGATTAAAGACTAAAGCACGAGGTCGCTGTGGGCCATGTGCAAGGAGCCCTGGTCTCCTGCAGCAGAGGCAACATTCAGAATCACTGGACACATGGGGTTCTAGATCAAGAGAGACTGTCTAGCCAAAGGCCAAGCGGGAAGTCCAGGGTCCAAGCAAAGCCAGGAGACAGGCAAGAGATAAAGGGCTCGTAGCCCCACAGAAAAAGGTTCTGGCAAACCCCTCAGCCTCCTCTCCAGCCATTTCTCCCTCCAGTTGGAGCTCTTTACAAACAAAACACCTCACAGCCCTTGAAAGTGCCAGGGAGAGAGGGGGAGAGAAGAAAGCATAAAGAACCTGGCTTATTGCTGGACTGGGGGCCCCGCTGCAGGGAACTAGCGGCCTTAATTCCCTAAGGCTTCACCCCAGGTGGGCTGAGAAGTTGAGGGAGGTGAGGTAAGTGCAGGCCTTTCTGGGGGAGTTTATTCAGGGGCATCCCTGGTACTGAGGGCTCCATCCACCCAGGAACTGTGACAACCGATGTGTGAGTGAGGAATGAGGCAGGGTTTCCTCTGTGGGGCTCATGGTTTGGAGGGTTTGGAAGTCCTAGGAATGGCCCCCACCCTGAAGATCATCCCCTTTGGTCCAGATGGGCCAAGGGTCCAGCCTCTGGTGCTCACACATCTGGGTGGACAGACGCCATTGAGGCAGGCCTACTGCCTTTCCCCACACCTAGGCTGTACCAGGCCAAAGGCAGCCCTGCTCCCCTACCATTCCCCTCAGTGAGCCCCAAGAAAATGGAGATGGAGGTCGACTCAATAGTACATATTTATTCTTTTAATAAATCAAACTTAAGCATGTACCTTCTTTAGAGTGTTTAGTAAGAGTTGCATCATTACGCAAGGCTTGTCCCTCCTCCTGCCCCCATTTCTCTCCCTTGCCTCCATTCTAGCTGATGGTTTCAATAGTCTGTTCGTAGCACTAAGTAACACACGTGCATTGCTACCAGGTGGTTTCTCAGTGTTCACGTGATCTATGGATTCCCTACTAGGGAAGTGAGCATTGCCACACACACACACACACACACACACACACACACACACACACACACACCCTGACACACATTTCCCAACCCAACAACCTCCCCAAGATGAGGTGGCCACTTCCTTGATCTTACCAGAGGTATCGGTGAACAGTTTACCCACAACTGAGCAAGTCCAGAGCTCATCTGATTCTTGAACAGAGGCAGATGCGGCCCTGGCCTGAGTGGGTGAGCCACCCCATCTGTGGGAGAGATCAACTGAAAACACAGCCACAGATGTGAATGATGGCGTGTCTGTGATAGCTGCTATGCTTGGGGCTGAGGTGCAGGCCCGTTCTGGGGTGAAGCGTTCCCTGAGAATTCACCTCTGGGAGTTCAGTGACCTAACAGCCACACACAGGCTGAGCCCAAGGAGGGTTGGGCTATGTGACCGTGAAATTGGGGATTGGGGAACCTTGTCATTGACAGCCATGTCCTCTACCAATGACTACAACCTAGAGTTTGTAGTCACAATTTATAAGCACCAATCATGTTCCAGGCACAATGCTCTAATCTTCATGACAAGCTTGGGAAGGACATATGACTGACTCCATGGCACAGAGGCAGAAACGAAGACCGTGGGGAAATTAAGTGATGCACACCTGCAGGCAAGCCCGTCAGGTCTCCAAGGTCTATCTGGTTCCAAATTCATTCTCTAGTCTTTCCATGGCCTCCAGAGCCCTGGAAAGCAGAGTGTGGATGCACTGCTGGTCCCCCACAGGCCGCTCCCCACACTGAGCACTGGGAGGAGTGAGGTTCCTATCGTTTCCTTCCCTGCGGGTGCCCTGCCTTGAGGGATGCATGGGACCAGGGCTGAGTGATCCTTCTTGGAGGATAGCTGAGGTTCTGCTGGGCTGATGGGTGATCAGCTAGGCAAGGGGGCCCTGTCTACAGGTTCGTTTCTGGGGGCAGTGGGGGAAGACATATGGGGAATTTAAAAAGTGATCCACCCTGGTCCTAGCTTCTCATTGACCCCACCCTGAGCCAGAGCTGGGTGGAAGCTTCTGGATGCTGGGCAACCTGGCTAATTGCTAAGCTAGGACAGCAGGGCGTGGCTTGACATAATTATAGTCTCTTCTGTTGCTGATGGCCTTGCTCACAGAAGAGGTGTGAGGAGGCTCCAAGCAGCCAAAAGCACACACTAGCACAGCAAATTGGGCCTGTGTGGTAGCCTCCAGGCCCCAAGCCCAAGCCTCACCCACTGTCTGCTGAAGGATGCCCGGCAGGGGGAACCCATCTCCACCACCCCAGTTTGGTTCAGGTTTCCTTTTGAGGGCAAGAGATAAGTCTTACAGTGGCACTTTGAACCAGCCGTCGTCGTCACTCCAGGCCTCAGTTTCCTCAGCCATAATTCATGTGAGTAAATGTTGCTATCCTCCAGAAGGTCCTCCCCCTAAAGCATAGTACTAGAACCGAGCATAAGATTTCGGTTATTCATATAAGTCCGCGGAAGGCAGCACTATCACCTCCCTGAATTCAGGACCTAGATCTCTATTAATGCAGCCCAAGAATACATTCACTTTTATAACACATGTCTGAGTTGAGCTGACTGTGAACTACAATCCCTAGGTTGCTCCTCTGCTGATATTAATCCTTGCAACTCCTCAGCACAAATTGGTACTAGATCCAACCTGCCTTGTGGCTACCGTGGCTGGGAAGACAAGTCACATCACTCTCTAGGGAGTGATGCTGCAGCGTGAGTCCCCCACTTCCACCCCTGGACTCCTGGATCCTCCTGGCTGTGCCTGGTCATCAGTCCGCCCTGTCCACCTCTGCAGGTCTGAGGAAGGCAATGGGATCATGTGGGAAAGACCCTCCTTAGTGGTCGGGAGTGAGGAGTCAAACCAGGGCTCAGGAGGTCGTGATTCTGATACCTGTTTCTCACCATCTCCCACTTATCTGCCGCTGCCTCATTAATGAGATCAGAGATTGGGCTAAGGGGGAGGTCCTCTCCCCGCTGGGGCTCCCCACATAAGCCCTGGAAGGCAGAGCCCTGTTGCCAGAGAGATGCATGGTCCCTGAGGCCGACGTTCCCCACTCAGAATCCAGACCAGTGAATGTGGCATTGAGCCCTGAGACATCCAACATGCACTATTGGCATAGTACCCCCTGTCCATGGCGGAGGCGTCCCCCACTCCCAAGTGACCAGGACCAGAGCAGTTAATATTTCAGGCAGCACCCAGACTTAGAGCCAATTAGCCTTTTTCTCCTTGTTACCCCAAAGGAAATTGCCTTTCCCTTCTGTCAACTCTCTAATTACCAGATGGGACGACTAAGAATTTGAAGACAATTAGGGGAGGTCTGTCTTTTCCCAAACTCCCTCCCCGGCCCCGCCCCTGTCTGGAGCCTTCCTCTAATTTGGAGCCATTTAGAAAAGATGCGGAAGCCTTTAAAGCTAAGAAGAATGTCTGCGGGAATGCATCCTGCCTGTTTTATAGCTGCGGCCAAGAGGGCTGGCGAATGCGCTCCCTCGTTCTGTTCTGCAGAGGCGCAGAGAGGCGCCCCGTTCAAGGGGCCTGTGGCCACAGCATCCTGCTGTAAAAATAGCTGCAGATTTGATGGCTGGAGGAGGCATCTGCCCAGCAGGCAGTCTCAGTCAGGAAAAGAGGAGCCTCTAAGCCAGGTCAGAACTCTTGGCAGGGCCCTGCCTGGGCCTTGGAGATCACCTCTCAGTGATCTGAGATGCCACTTCCCAGCAGCCCTGTTCCCTCTGCACCCCTCTCCCACCTGACCCTGTGTGGGTGGCCTGCGGTATTTCACACACTCACTCGCTCTTCTCCCAGAGCCAAGGCAACTCCCATTGTGTGCTTCTCATCCTCCAAGGCCGAGCTTGTTGAACTCCAGCCCGTAATGCCCTTCCTGAACGAGTGGGGGCACTTGGCTGTGCGTCCCCTCACTCAGAACTGCACCCATTTTGTTGCTCAGCACCGGGGCTGCAGTGCCCAGCACTCAATAAGCACTCAATACACATTCGACGAATGGGTGAATGAAAGCATACATTGTCTGACTGGGTTACTAACATGGTCCACACTCAGGAATTGTCAAGGTTCAGTTCTTAGTCCCCCAGAACACCTAGTGTGGGGCCACAGTAGACAATCAATGAACATTTTGTTTGGAAAATCATGAGCTCTCCCTCCAAGGGGGTATGCAAGCTGGTCAATTGATGGGGAGGCTGCAAAGGACCTAACAGGGCTGGACTCAGAGGGCCGATGGACTCCTCCCTGTGCTCCTAGAGGCCATGCGCTTGGAGGCCTCCAGGTGGGGCAATGGTGTGAGGCCCAAGGCCAGCAGGCAGGCAGGGCGCCCTCACTCTGCTGTGGAGGTCAGAGAGAGACAACGATTCCGGTGGGAGTGGGGAGAGAAGGGAGCATGCAATGTGGGCATGGGCTTTGAGGACGGAGGCTGAGGGAGGTATTTGTAAACTGTGGAGGTCCAGGTGGTTGCTGGCTGGGGCAGGGACCGAGGGCTGTGGGCCTGAGAGGGCAGGGGACAGGCTGCTGACCAGGAGGAGTAAGTGGCGAGAGGTTAGGAGCAAGGGCTGACAGGGGTCACCTGCTCCAGCTTGTCCTCAAGTGCTCTGAGTGACAGTCACCTGGCAGGGAATGGCTGCATCTTAAGGCAGTTGGTCTCTTTCAAGTTCCCTTCTGGGCTTGGTCACCCCTGGCACCTCAGGCTGCCCTCTGTCTGGAAAGTGGGGTGCTCTTCACAAGGGGCTAAGTGCTCCTCTTACTCACTGGAGCCAACCTAGAATTCCAGTTCTGAGGCTACTTGCTCCCAGCAGCTCCTGGCCGGCAGCACAGAGCCCTCAGCGTTCTCTCTGACCCCAAGAATCAGTGGTTACAGTAGTCAGTTCGGCACAGTAGTCAGTTGAGCTAAGCAATGTGACCCAGTGATGGCAACAGACTCACCACTGCCCATCCGGCTGGTGAGGGACTGTGGCAGTGAGGTTTCATCAAGGACTCCCACCACGTGGGGGGTCCGCCCCCAGATCCCTACCTGTGCCTTCAGTGCCCTGTACCTCCTCCCCACAGCACGGGGCCAGGTTGCTGGGTTGCTGGCACCATTTCTCAGATGCGGAAACTGAGGGTCTGCATGTTGGTGTTGCTGAGTGAAGGTCCCACAGCAAGGGCAAAACTCAGAGCTTCCCCTTCTCAGGGTTGTTGTCTGACGCCCCCCCCCCCCCCCGTGCTCCAGGGACAAATGTTTCCCAACCCTCTCTCCTGGGGTTCTACAAGTTCCACCAGACTTCTGCCCAGCTCTTCCTGCTTTCGTAATGTGAAGGAGAAGGAGGCCAGGGCAGGAATCTGTCAGGACTAATTTGCCAAGAGCTTGTGAACTCTGTTGTGACTTAGCCCCACCTGTCCATGATTCCCTCTACATTTCATCCCTCCCCATTCCCACAGCCTGGCTGGCCCCCGGGAGCCCGTCCACAGTGCTGGGCCGTGATTCCCGGAGGCAGGAGCTCAGGGGCACCCAGTCCCTGTGTGAGGAGGCCTCGGGCCAGCAGGAAGCAGGAGATATAGTCCCGGATGGCATCATCTCTCCTGCTCCGCAAGCCCAGAACCAGGAGAGCCTGGGCCAAGCTCCTGGACAGGGCAGAAAAATCTCTGCTCCCCTGGGCGGCCACCTGCCCCTCCACGTAGGCCCAGGCACCTGCCCTGCTCACACAGCCCATCCCCAAAGAGGGTCCAGGCTCCTGCCCCCAGAGTCAGTCCCCTTCGCCCTGGCCTGGAGCCTGTGGTTGGTCCCTGACAGGGCATGGCAAGGCCTGGCCACAGCTCAGGGTGGAGGGTCCCTCACCAGTCTCCAGGAGGTCAGAGGGGTTGGCCACAGTCAGCCAGGCTGGGACAGCTCTGGGAGGGAGCACTGAGATGGGCAGAACCTTCTGAAGCTTCTTTCTGGAACCACTAGAAAGAGGGGCGTTGGGCGAGTGACTCACCTGTATGTGCCTCAGTTTCCTCACCTGGAAAACGAGGTAAGGACTGAATGTGAAAACACATTTTTAGAACACAGCCTAACTTTCTGTGTTTAATAAAAATTAGCTACTCTTCTAATCACCATCATATTCCGTGCCTGAGGCCAGCTCCAGGGACAGTTAAGCTGTCCTGTGCCTGGGGATGAGTGGGCTCACTGCCTGAGCCCAGCACTGCCGGCCCTGGCAACCGATCAGACAGATCGGGGGCCAACTTGGCTGGACAGATGGGGCTGCATTGGACACACGGGGGGCCTACCAGAGGCAGGTGCAGGCTCAGCTTGGCACATGTGCTTGAACTCTTGGGCTGGGCCAAGCCTAGTGAGGATGGACCATGTCCAGATGTGTGTTTGTGGCCAGAGTGGGATGGAGATTTGATTTTTCAATTCTCCCTTGTCAGAGCCACCTCCATTTTTCTTTTGTCTCTTTTCAACTCCCTGAGGAGGGCTGCGGTGGGTGATGGCGGCACTCAACCACAGGGCTGGGCGGGTGCAGAAACCCTCTCCAAGAACTGACCAAGGGGTGCCATGTGCTACATACGCACTCTTCACATTAGAAGACTGAGCCTTCTGGAGGATGGTGCCCTACCCAGAGTTGCACAGCTTAAACGGTCGGGCCATGCAGCTATGAATTTCCCCAGCTGGTGCGGCTAGCCCTGCCTTGAGAGCTCTCCTGACCTTGCATGGCCCAAAGCCACATCTTCCCAGCTGGTTCCAGGCCTCAACTTATTGTGTCTTTAGCCAAGAGCCCCTTCCTGGGCCCTGAGCCCCGGGCCCTTAGCTACAAAGATCCTGTTGGCCCAGTGCTAGTGGAGAGCTTTGTGGCTTGGACTGTCTCTGGATCCCACAATCCCACCCACTCTGAATGTCCCAGACAGGTGTTTGGCAGGGAGGCCTCCGTCCTGTCTTTTGTCACCTTCCAAACTGTTGTCCGGACCTGGAACACTATTTAAAGAGCCATCCCTGAGCTGCCCCAGGCTGGCTGCAGCACGAGGGAGCACTTCAGACATGGTAGGCGAGGGCTGCCCTGCTTCCTGACCCTGACCTCATCCTGTGACCTTGACTTCATTTGTGATTCTGACCTTTACCTCATTCCCTGAACTCACCCTGACCTTGACCTTACTCCTCTCACTGATGTCCTTGCCCTTGAGCTGATGTCCCTAGTCCTGACCTTTTCTTCACCCTTGATGTCATGCCTGCATCTCGTGCACCCTGGGCTGCCCTGGATGGGTGGCCAGTCCATCCCTGTGGGTCCTGATTTGGGTCTGCTTCCCTGGATTGGGGAGGGGCTGCTGAGGTGAAAAGGAGGACAAGGAAGAGGAAGGTGGAGGGAGACAGGGTGGGCCAGGCTTAGACTTTTCACAGCTCTGCTCCTGCTGAGAGGACATGACTCCCGGGGGGTCTGGTTGGGATTCCAGGACGGGCTAGTCCTCTGGAGCCTGCTGGCCTTGCTTCCAGGCCCTACCGCCCACGTGGGGCCTGCCCTGCTGTCCTTCCTTGCCCCTGTGTGCCACTCTTAGGTCTCCCTGGGGGCTCCCAAGGGCACTGTTCTTTCAACCATTGTTTTTGTCTCAGCCACCTCATCAGTCCATCTAAGCCTGAGAACTCTGACTCAGCTGTCAAGCCCCAGCTCAGACGCCACCTGCTCGGGGAGGTTTGCCCTGAGTCCCCCAGTGGCTGAGGGGCCTGCGTTCTCAGTACCTGGACTGTGGGCTCCTTGGGGACAAGCGTGGGGCCCGATTCAATTCTGGGTCCCTGAGTCGGGGCACAGGGCCTGGCTGGAGATCAGCAGGTACCTAATGAATGTCCTGATGCCTGGAGCTAGGCACACATGGGGAAACTGAGGCCTAGAGCCTTAACTGATTTTCTTAACATCACAGAGGCTGTGAATACCACAGGCAGGTTTAGAACTCAGATCTGGGCTACCCCCTTCTGCCCTGAGGTGGTCTTTTCAGGAGATTTTAGGGGCACATTATAAAAGGGAATTCCCAAGTCAGCTGGGTTGCAAAGGGTCCAGGCTGGGAGATCAGAAGGCCCTGAGCCTCAGTTTCCCCCTATGCAGCCCTCCTTTTGGGGGTTCCAGAACAGGGCTTGGCACACAGCAGGACAATGTTTCACAAGATGGCCAATGAAGACGGTGAGGCAAGGATGGGTGATGCCCAGGCCAAGAGCAGGTCTGAGGAGGGAAAGGGCAGAGAATCCCACAGACGGAAGTGATCCTTTTTATTAATCAGAGGGAAATGCATATGTAATTATGTGAGATGAACTCTGCAGGGAGGTTCTTTTCTTTATGATGTCTGAAGGGATTTATAAATATTACAGAGGTTTTACGGCATCATAACGTCCTGGCTGCCCTGCCAGCCCCCCTTTCAAAGGATTAGTGGAGACAAAGCACCCAGTAAAAGCTAATTATAAGTCAGCCTAGCTGCTGCTCCTGAATTGAGCCCAGGCGCCGGAGGGAAGTGGGGGCGAGTGCAGGGGTGGGGAAGTTGGGTGGTGGGACAGGAGTGAACTGGAGGAGGGGAGACCACACAGGCACTGAGGGTGGAGGTGGGGGGATGGGAAGCCCATGCTCTGGGATGGGTAGACAAGCTTGGCAGGAGGGTGGTGCAGGCTGAGATGGAGGCAAGAGTCGGGGGTGGGGGTGGGGGGGGGTGGGAGCAGGAAGCCTGCGTCTATTCCACCTCTGAGCCAGTTCAGGGACTCCTTGAACATGGGGCCCTAGCGATGGCTGGTGAGGGCAAGGCCTCCTCCTCAGGGGTTCTTGAGGACTGAGAGCATTCAGTGAGTGCTCAATAGTGGACTCCCCCCACCATGGCATCCTGAAAGAAGCCCTGGAATTATTCCATGTGGGTGGTCGCCTGCCTTACCTGCTGGGAAGTTCACCCCTGATCCCCATTCTGAGCCTGGGTGGGGCAGGGGACCTGAGAGATGAACAGATGCAGTGAAATGGGAGGACAGTGTGGTATGTGCTACAGATGTGGCTGCCCTAGCCTGATAGGGAGGAAAGAATCCGGGGAGCCCTAAATTGGCTTGGGGATCAGGGAAGGCTTCTCAGAGGAGGTGGCAGAGGAGTTGAGCCCGAAGGATGAGGATTCTGCCAGATGGAAGGCAGGGAAGGTACTCCAGGTAGTGGGAACTGCAGGAGAAAATGTTGGAGAGAAGACAGCTCTAAGCAGATTTGGGACAGAGTTGGGGACTCAGGTGAGTGGAGGTGGAAGCTCTGGGAGAGGGACAAAGGATAGGTCTCACAGGGCTGAGGAGTCCCAGTGTTATCCTGAGGACACTGGGGAGGTGGCAGGAGAGGGGGTGGGCCCCGTCTGGGGTCTGATGCTAGAAAAGATGTCCTTCTCTGCTTCACAGGCTGGGCGCAGACCACCAGCCTTCCGGAGCCCTGGGGCCCAGGTCAGGAAGCAGCTGTCTGGCCCGGTGTGGGGGCGGGGGAGGCCTTCTGTGAGCTTCTTGCCCTGGGCTGGGAAACCACCCTGCTTATCTGCCTGCTTCATTAGGAGCTTTGTCTCCTGTCTGCTTTGGCCTGGGCTGTGGGAAAAGGGGCATGCGGGTTGGGAGGTGGTGAATGGCTGACCTCCCGAGGAAGGGGCTTCTGCAAGGCCTCACCCGCTACCTTGCAGGCTCCGAGGAGAGCCCGGAAAAGAACAGAAGGCGGAGCCAGCTCCAATGTCTTCTCCATGTTTGATCAGTCCCAGATCCAGGAGTTTAAAGAGGTTGGTCCGTGTCCCCGGGGCCATTGGGAGGATGTGTTCAATCCATAGAAAGCACTAGGGGAGCCAGGAAGGTGTGGCGTTGGCCCTCCTTCCCTGAGGCGTGATGATGTCACTATTCTTAGTGTCCACCATGGTGCGCCTCACAGCCTGCAGATGTGACTGCTGTCCTTGGGCAGCATGACTCTCTCTATTTGAGCTTTTGCTTGCTGTTTGACCTCGGGCAAGTCCTTCCTCTCTCTCAGCCTCCGATTTCCTCTCTGTAAAAGGAACATGCAATGAGGAATGGGCATGAAGCCCCTGCAGCATGCTGGCACACAGTAGGAGCTCAGCGTAGGTTAGCCATCACTGTCATTCTGGTGTCATGCTGACGTAGGTAATGAACGGGGTGGCCAGAGGGGCCTGCACTGAGGTTGCTGGGGCAGCCGTTTGCAGGACAGCCCCTTGCGGGAGGTGTTTCTTTTCTGGGGAGGGAAGCTGGGCTTGGGTGAATGGGAGGGTGACTTTTTAGTGTGCGTGTGTCTGCCAGGCCTTCACCATCATGGACCAGAACCGGGATGGCTTCATTGACAAGGAGGACCTGAGGGACACCTTTGCTGCCCTGGGTGGGTGACCAGAAGTGTGGGGTCTGGGGGCTTGGGGCAGAGCAGGCCTTCCAGAAAGAGTGAATGGCTGGGGGCAGGAGGTGTGAGGGCACATGTGTCATTGGGGGTACAGGGAAGGTCAGGAAGGATTCCTGGTTGTTAGAGGACTCATCAGGGAAGTGGGAGGGTATTTCAGGTGCAGGAATGACCTGTGCAAAGGTCAGGGATGGAAGGCGGGGGTGAGGTGAGGGGTCAAGAGACGCCTAAGTCGGGGAGAGGCTGGAGATGTGTGCAGATCTCAAGGGCTTTGGGCTTTGGCTCCCAGGGAGGCTTTTGCAGCCTCTAAGGCCCAGGGAGGGACCTAAAGAGGCCTCAGGGACTAGGTGGGCTGGGGGCTGAGGTTGGGGAAGGGGGCAGAACCAAGTCAGGTCTGGACTGAGCTTTGAGCTCAAGATCTGGTTGTCCCTGGAACCAAGAGGAATCCCAGAGTCCCAACTCCTGGCAACCAGTTGCCACCTCCAGGGACAAATGAGCTTCAGGCTCAGGTCTTCCAGCCCCTGTGCACCTCAGCTTCAGAGTCTTTGAGCCTCAGTTTCCTTATCTGTAAAATGGGGATGGCAAATTAATAACTTGCTCTACTTCCCAAAGAGGCAGAGGTGGTGGCTGAGTGCAATGAGGCTGGGGGCTGACCAGTGCTGACCGTGGCTGAATGTGGTCCCCTCCAAAGTCCCCCAGCAGGTGGGCGGGGCCTTAGGGAGTCGGGCGGGTGGATGGTAGAGCTGAGAGCCTGCAGGACTCAATTCTCCTGGGCTGCCTGCGGCAGGGTCCACTCTCACCCTCACTGTGCTCCTAGGCGTCTCCCTCTCCTCCCCAGGCCGCATCAATGTGAAGAATGAGGAGCTGGAGGCCATGGTGAAGGAGGCCCCTGGGCCCATCAACTTCACAGTCTTCCTGACCATGTTTGGGGAGAAACTGAAGGGTGAGTGAGGCTCCGGGTGGCCCTGGGCAGGGAAGGGTGAATGTGTGTGGGCAGGCTGGGCCCTGTGTACAGATATCCACCCTACTGATGCACACCACAGCTGGGAGGGTGGTGTCACCCCCAGGAACACATACCTTCCCAGCTCAGCCTTGGTTTCCACCTCTACACCAGAGTGGTGGTAACTGTAATAACCCCGCCTTGCAGAGCCATGAGGGGCCCAGAGGACAAATTGTGTAAAAGCTTGTTGCCCACCATCAGGATGCCTCTGTCACCTCCCTACTCCCTGGCTCATCTTTTTTATTTTTTTAATACTAGTGGCCCAGTGCATAAAATTTGTGCACATTAAAAGGGGATTAGAGCAAATATATTGTAATATTGCTATTTGCCCTTTCTCTATAATAGAAGTATCAGAGATTAAAGAAAATTAGTAAAACATATATGAAAATCTTCCTCCTGTCAGAGTCGAGGGTGCACCATGGAACCCAGAGTCAATTCTTCAACTACCCACATGCACCTCAAAATCACTTGAGACCCAAACCTGGACAGCCCCCCTTCATTGGGCTAGATCCAGACCTGGCTGGTCCCACCCTGTCAAGCCCTGCCAGGTGTGGGGGGGTGCAGCCTCAGGTCCCCTGGGTGCCAGGGCAGAGGGGCATGGCCTGAGGTCCCCCATCAAGCCCTGCTGGGTGGAGGGAGTGGTCTGTGATCCCCCAGCCAGGCACCAGGGCAGGGGGCACAGCCTGAGGTCCCCTGGCCTGGTGCTGGGGTGGGGGGCATGGCCTGAGGTCCCCTGCCCCAGCACCAGGGCGGAGGGCACACCTTGAGGGCCCCCGTTAAGTCCTGCTGGGTGGGGGGCACAGCCTCAGGTCCCCTGGCCTGGGGCCAGGGCGGGGGGCATGGCCTGAGGTCCCCCGGCCTGGCACCAGGGAAGAGGGTGCAGCCTGAGTTCTCTGGCCTGGTGCCAGGGTGGGGGGAGCAGCCTGAGGTCTCCTGTCCAGCCCTGCAGGTGGAAGGCACAACCTGAGGTCCCCTGTCAAGCCCCATGCAGGAGGTAGGTGGGCGCACAGCCTCAGGTCCCTGCTGATTGCTCCTTAAGGCTCATTATGGCAACTTAGCCTCAGCTGTGGGTGCAAATTGACCACAGTGACGGTCAATTTGCATATTCCCTTTTTATTATATAGGATATTTTATTGATTTTTTTTTACAGAGAGGAAGGGAGAGGGATAGAGAGTCAGAAACATCAATGAGAGAGAAACATCGGTCAGCTACCTCCTGCACATCCCCTACTGGGGAAGTGCCCACAACCAAGGTACATGCCCTTGACCGGAATTGAACCTGGGACCCTTCAGTCTGCAGGCTGACGCTCTATCCACTGAGCCAAACCAGTTAGGGCACCCCCAGGCTCATCTTGCTTGCTCTGCCTCACTGCCCACTGGACAGTGGAGGTGGGGTTGGAAGTTATAGCAGCTGCACACAGTTCCTTTCCCAGGGAAAGGATGGAGGAGCCTCCTTTATAAGTGAGAAGACTTGGGCTCAGAGAGGGCATTACAACTGCCCCAGGTGTCCCAGCATCAAAGAGGTCGGGATGGAACCTGACCCGGATTCCTGGCTCTAATTATTGCAACATCAGCATGAGGTGCATGGTGGGGTGGGAGTCCAGCCTCTCTGCCCTCTGCCCCTTAGTGCCAACCCCTGGGCTTGAGGGTCCATGGTCAGAGGAAGAGCCAGCCTGAGCTGCGGCTGCCCTGGGAGGTGGGCCTTGTAGCCACCCCATCCTGAGGGTGCCCCTGCCTGATGCCCTCCCTGCCTCGGCTAGATCTGGGTTCAATACCTAGCCCCCACAGGACCCCAGGATGACCAAGGCTTGTCTACTCTTGCACCTGAGTTTTTTGCTTGTAAAATGAGCTTTGTGTTGATTTCCCAGGGCTGTTGTAACAAATGACCACAAACTTGACGACTCAAAAACTAGCAATGTATTCTCTCGGCTCTGAAGCCTGGGATATGAAATCTGGTGGATACTGCTCCTGCAGAGGCTCCAGGGGATAACTTGTTTGTTGCCTTTCCAAGTTTCTGTGGCTGCATCGCTCCCATCTCTGCCTCCGTGGTCCACTGCCTCCTTTTCTGTATGGCTCCCTTGCCTCACTCTTAAGAGGACACTTGTCATAAGATTTAGGGGCCCACCTGAGTAATCCAGGATCATTTCCTCACCTCAAGATCCTTTCTTGACATCTACAAAGCCCCTTTTCCAGCTAAGGTGGCATTTCCCAGTTCCGGGGATAAGGAATGGGTATATCTTTGGGGGGGGGGGCATGATTCAACCCACTACAGGGACAATCCTACCTAACTGCACAGCTTTTATTTGGTAAAAAATCATAATACTTTCATGGGTTGTGACCTGCTGGCAAGCACGATAACCCCACACGCAATGTCCTAGCTGATTCTGGACTAGAAGGAGGCCAGCAATTGACCTATGACCGAACAGCCTCACCCTCCTGTGTTAGAGACAAGAGGCCGAGGGCAGGAGAGAGAGGAGGCTGTGGGCCTGGAGCTGTGCCACTCACTCAGGAGTGCCATTGGGCCACCTCCAGGCAGCCAGGAAAGGTTAATCCTAGGACTATGACCACCTTCTGAAGAGCTCAGAAGCCCAGGGACCTGCAGGGGTTATACTCCCAGAGAAAGGCATGTGGGACTCTAGCCAGTGACCCAGTGACTTTAAAGGGAGGTGTGTTGGTCTATGACTGAGCTAAGAGCTCTACCCCAGACCAGGCAGGGTCACCGGCTTGCAGCTTTTTCTCATTTTCACAGGGACGCCAGGACTGGGGCTTCAGCTGAACATGTCATGCAAACTGGCTGAGCCTGCATGCTCAGCCAGCAGTGCAGACAGGAACCAGGCTGAGGCAGGCGCTATCTCAGCCCTCTAATTAGGACAAGGACACATTGTCATGAGATTCCCAACAGCGAGGGGAAGGTGTAGCCACCCTGCACCCTTTTGATGAGGTTCAAAGTCTGCAGAACAGCGTGGCTGTGAGGCCAGCACTGTGCCAGGCTTGGTCACCCTGGGCCAGCCTCAGAGATGCCCAATGACCCAGACACATTCTGTCCTGAGCTCCCAGGCTGATGGGGGAGACACAGCTGACCCCGACCCAGTCTGACGGGCAGAAGCACAGAGGGGTGGAACGAGCAGGGGACTCTGGAGATCCAAAGAGTTGGCTTCAAATCCTTCCTCCCCTTATTAGTGGGGGTCTCAGGAAAGTAACAGAGACTCTCCGAGCCTCAGCTTCCTTTTTGACAAACTGAGGACATCAGTAGCTACCATGTGGGGTGTTCTGGTGTTCCATGGGAGCAAACAGGGAAGCTGCAGGACGGAGCTTGGCGCAGATGTGTTTGCAGATATGAGGGGATAATGTTAGTCCAGATCTTTACCATACGTTATCATTGCTGACCCTGGGAAGTGGGCAGCAAACACCACCTTTTTCGCCATTTCACCAATGACACAGCCAAGCCTTAAAGAAGAAGGGGACATCCCCGGTCCACAGTGAGTGGGAGGGCAGTGTGACAGAGGGGAAGGAGCACCACACATGGGTCACCAGGTCACCCGCTGTCATTCACACAGCCTGTGAGGCCTTGGGGGAGACTCTCCTTTCCTGGGCCTCCATTTCCCCATCCGTACAACCAGGGGGCTAGATATTTGATCTTCTTGTGGGAATAGAACCAATTCTTCAAATGACTTCTTTTCCTAAAGCCCATGCTATGAAAGTGATAAAACCAGGAATGCTCCTCCCCACAGGTCCACCCACAGCCTGTTGGCTCACCTGCCCCCTCTCTGTTCAGACAAGCTTACAGACGCTACTTTTTCTTCTCTACCCACAGCCTGTCGTGCACATCCTATATAATAAAGAGGGAATATGCAAATTGACCATCACTCTGGTCAATTTGCACCCACAGCTGAGGCTAAGTTCCCATAACGAGCCTTAAGGAGCCATCAGCAGGGACCTGAGGCCGCGCGTGCCCACCCACCTCCTGCATGGGGCTTGACAAGGGACCTCAGGCTGCTCCCCCAGCCCTGGCACCAGGCCAGAGGAACTCAGGCTGCACCCTCTTCCCTGGTACCAGGCAGGGGGACCTCAGACCATGCCCCCCGCCCTGGCTCCAGGCCAGGGGACCTGAGGCTGTGCCCTCCACCCAGCGGGACTTGACAGGGGCCCTCAAGGTGTGCCCTCTGCCCTGGTGCTGGGCCAGGGGACCTCAGGCCATGCCCCCCACCCCAGCACCAGGCCAGGGGACCTCAGGCTGTGCCCCCTGTCCCGGTGCCAGGTTAGGGGATCACAGGCCACTCCCTTCACCCAGCAGGGCTTGATGGGGGACCTCAGGCTATGCCCTCCTACCCTGGTACCCAGGGGACCTGAGGCTGCACCCCCACACACCTGGCAGGGCTTGACAGGGTGGGACTGGCCAGGTCTGGATCTAGCCCAATGAAGGGGGTGTCCAGGTTTGGGTCTCGAATGATTTTGAGGTGCATGTGGGTGGTTGAAGACTTGACTCTGGGTTCCATGGTGCACCCCAGACTCTGACAGGAGGAAGATTTTCATATATGTTTTACTAATTTTCTTTAATCTCTGACACTTATATTATAGAGAAAGGGCAAATAGCAATATTAAAATATTTCCTCTAATTAATCCCCTTTTAATTTGCACGAATTTCGTGCACTGGGCCACTAGTTTCAGATAAAGAGAAAGAGCCAGAGCTGCCCTCCCACCTCACTAATCACATGGCAGCATCAGCTGTGAGAACTTGGCCAAGTCATTTAACCTTGCTGAGCCTCACTCTCTTGTCTGTAAAATCGGGCCAATCAGCATGTTTAGCACGTAGTCAGTGCTTTGTCAGGGTGGTGCACAGATGTGCAGGTTGTGATCACACAGAGCCCTTGGCTATTACCACTGTTCCTGGTTCCCCCGAAACCTCCCTTTCCTTGCTTCCACTGTGGAGTGCAAGCTGGGGAGGAAGCTCCCCCAGCTCTTGCTCTCGGTTGGTCGGTCGGGGCCATGGGACCTGCCCACCCCCAACCCGCATCCAAACGCGGCCTGTTCTCTTCATGTGGGCGCTCTCCTTGCCTGTGTGTGCTGCTTCCAGGCACGGACCCAGAGGAGACCATTCTCCATGCCTTCAAAGTGTTCGACGCTGAAGGGAAAGGTTTCATCAAGGCGGATTTGTAAGTCCTCTCAGCCTCCATGTTGGTCTTTCCCTCTGAAACTTCAGCCATAAAGGGACTGGTGTGGAGTCTGGGTGGGTGGCGGCCCCGTCTCCTCTCTGCCCAGAACTCAGTCCAGCTCAGCCGTTGATGTCCCTCCCCTCTCGGGGCCTCAGTGCCCCGTTTCTGTGTGGAAGTGCGTAGGGTGTCTGAAGTCACCAGGGAGGGCTTCCCAGGGTCGGGGGCAAGTTTGGGGGGAGAGGCGGGCCTTGGAGGATAACTAAAGGTGCTTGAGCTGAGATGGGGAGTATTCTAGATGCAGGAACACAGTGAGTGAAGTGCCAGGGCTTGGGGTGTGCAAGGTTAGTGAGAAGGAGTGGGCTGTGGCTGAAGGGTGTGAGTGGGTGTGGGGTGAGGGAGACTGAGCACAGAGAGGCAGGCAGGGCCTGTATGGGCAGCTCACTCACCAGGCCCTGGACCCTGGGTCTGCCCTGGGGGCATAGGAGAGCCTGAGAAAGAGTTAGGCAGGAGCAACATGGAGGCCAGCCTGGAGGAGGAGAGGAGAGGAGAAGGTTACAGCCGCCATGAAGGCCTTGGCTGTTGAGACAGAGGGGAGTGAGTGGGTAAGTAAAACACCAGAGGCCAAAGCCGATGGGACCCAGGGCTGAGTGGATCCGGATGGAGGCGGGCCCATGGGAACGCACCAGCTCAGCTGGGACACAGAGAGTAAGGTGGCTGTGGACAGCTCTGCGGGGGCCACTGGGCTGGCGTTACAGAGGTGTGGGCACTGACATCTGCTCTGCCGGGAGCCTCAGCTCAGTGAAAGCTCAGGGCCGAAGGCCGAGGGTGGCAGTCAGGGCACTGGCCACCTGTCCAGGGGTTGGGACACTGACCTCTGAGTTGCCCCTGGACATCCCTTCAGAGCCTCCAAGCCCTTACTGGGTCTCTGGGTGATCCTGGGCCGGCAAGGTTTCCCCCAGGCACAGGCTTTTTGGCCATTTACTACGACGCTTCAGGCTAGTTTTGCTGCCTATTAGAATCATCTCTTAATGGAGATGGGGTGGGAGAGGGCAGGGCGCAGAGGGGAAGTGGGACAGTCTCCTTTGTCTCTCGCACATCCTCACCATCCCACACACCCAATGTTGTGAGTCACTCATTCCCCAGGGGAAGGGGAGGGGTGATTAGGATCTCCCTAGGCTGCAGCCCTGTCCTTCACCCCTCCCTGAGGGTCCATCTTGAGGAGCTGGGGGAGTCACTAGGGCACTTCTGCCAATCACCTTCCCCTCCATCACAGCAAGGCCAGGGCTGGGAGGAACCCTCTGTGGACCCAATTTGGGAACCAAAGGCACCGCTCAGGGATAGGGGGCCTGGAAGATGTGGCTGCCCACCAGTCAGGCCACAAGGAGGTTCTGGTTGAAATAGAGTCTGTGAACAGTCCCCAGCCTGGAGAGTTGGAAACTGTGACTGACCTGCAGTAACATGAATAATGGAAAATGTGCGTGGTCCTTAGCGGGGCCTGCCATTGCTGGCGACACAGCCCACTGGTGCTCAAGGCCCAGCTCAGCTCCCCAGGGCCATCTCTGCCCCCTGCTCTTCCCGAGAGTCCTCTGGCGCCCTGCCCCCAGCTCCTAGGGCTTCAGTCCCTCCTGCGCAGCCTCAAACTCACCTTCTATGTCTCATCTCAGGTTACTCCTCTGGGCCCAGGCAGCTCTGGCTCCTGTGGGCAGCTGCTCTGGACCACCCAGGGGTCCAGGCCCCATCCTGCCACTACAAATCCTTACACTTCCCAAACCTCAGCTTCCCTCTCTGTAAATAGAGCTAATGACACTCACTTCCCAAGGCCATGAGGAGCAGATGAACCCTGGGCAGGACCATGAGGACATGCACCTGGATCGGTCTCCCTACCCTGGGCTGAGTGTGAACACCTGCGCGCTGTAGAGCACTGCACACACGGCAGCAGCCACCACGAACTGGGGAAGTAGGATATATAGAACCAAGGCAAGGAGGCCACCCGCAGTAACCTTGAGGTTGATTAGCAGTGCACAGTGGGACATCTGAGTGGCCCCCAAGGTCATGTTGGAGTCCCAAGGTCATTTCATTTGGTTCCCACTTGATGCTGGGAGGAGAGTCCATGTTAGAAAGGAAGAAAATGAGGCTCAGCTGAAGTGGCGTCTGAGCCGACGTGGCTATCTGGGGGCTGAAGTGCAGCCCTATCCCCTTCCCTACCTTCATTGGTGTACCCCTGGGCCAGGACTGCTCCCAAGCCCACCTGCCTCATCAGCCCTGCGATCTGTGTGTCTACTCACAGGGTGGCTCTGCCCCTGAACATGACCCTTTCTCTTTCTTGAGCAGCATCAAAGAGAAGCTCATGACCCAGGCAGACCGGTTCAGTGAGGAGGAGGTAAGCGTTGGCGTTTTTAGGTGCTGTTGAGCACTGCTCAGAGTCTTCCTGGAAAGCACAGCCCAGCCCTTCTCAGCAGTCACCCCCACTCAACCCCACTCAGATCACTCTTAGTGATGTCTGCCTTCACTCCTTTGATGAGACCAAGAAGGATGGAGGTGAGGGGAGGCTATGGGATCCTGGCCTCCGGGCCCTCCACTGCTATGCCTCCATCTACACTCTGACACTCTTGGGCGACCCCTTGCTCTGGCCCTTACTTGGCCCTGGTCCAGGCTGACTCCCTGCCCCTTCCCCAGATCAAGCAGATGTTTGCAGCTTTCCCACCAGATGTGTGTGGCAACCTGGACTACAGGAACCTATGCTATGTCATCACGCATGGCGAAGAGAAAGACTAGAAGGAGATCGCGGACTCCCCCATAGTCAGAGGCTGTAGTGAGAGGGAGCAAACACTGAGGGTTGGGGCAACCGATGGGAGCTCCTATGCCCAGCATGTGGGAGGAAAGGCTCTCCTTGCTTTGTGGGTGGGGTGCAAAGCAAGAATAAATAATGCTAACAAGGTCTGAGTTTTTGTGATTAATGCTCCTGCTGGGGCGAAAGCTAAACATTCTCATGTTGTTGGTTTTTCCAAAACTTTTTACTTCCCTGGCTTTGCTCAAATGTTCCTGATGAGCTAGTGTTTAGAACTAATTGACAGTTTTAATGATCCCCAGCTGGGTCACAGGACACTGCCTTCATTTATGAAGCTTTTATTGAGCATCTAGTGCGTGCCAGCCCCAGACACACAGTGATGAGCCAGCCTGTCTCTGGGCAGGAAGATTATGCAGTGAGGGCAACAATTGGGGTGGGGACATAGAGGGAAGCAAGTCCAGGGGAGACCTGGAAGCTAGGAACTGAGCAGAGACAAAGTAGGTGGAAAGGAGGGGTCGATTCAAGGAATGTTTAAGGAGTAGGCCAAGAGTCCTTAAACAGGACGCACATAGCACCAACCATAAACTAAAGGTGCATACATTAGACTTCATAAAAATTTAAAACTTCTGTTCAGCAAAAGACAACACCAAGAACATGAAAAGGCAAGGCACTGGGCTGGAGAAGATATTGGCAACAATAGATTTTGACAAAGATCTGACAGCCAGAATATACTTTAAAAAAATCTTACATGTTAATGCTAGAACGATAACGGAAACAAACAAACACCAGGCAGATGACTGTTGGGTACAAGTTCCTCAGTCAGGGACTTGACCCCTCTGGGTGCAGGAAATTGGAAGAACACACGCGCAACATACGTAGGTGGGACGTGCTTTATTATGAACAAAGCAGCCAACAACTGGCTGGTCAGTGGCAGCTTATATACACGTTCAAACGAAAGCGGCCTCGTGCCAATTAGTGACGCCTGTGCTACATTAACATAAGTAGGTTATGTAAGGGTGCGCTTGCGCAGTACGTATAGTGCCACTGCTGCGTCATTGCTCTCGAGCGTGCGTAGGGCACAGGGGCCTTTACCATAGTAATACTGCAGTGTCAGTGCCTTCACGCATGCGTATGGAGAATGGGCCTTTAATCTCCGGCATACTCTGGTCAAGGCCCTCACAATGACAGAAAAGGATATCCAAATGGCCTGAAAACATCTTTAACCTCATTTCTTGTAAGAAAAATGCAAACAAGCACTTCCATTAGATGCACACCCACCGGGGCTAAAAGTGAAACGACTGTCAGTATCAAGTGTTGATAAGGGTGTGGAACAAACAGAACGCTCCAGTTTTGGTAGCAGGGGTGTAAAATGGACCTACCATTTTGGAACATGCTCTGGCAGTATCTACTAGAGTTAAAATGCATGCATATCCTGAGCCAGCAGTTCCAAGCCTAGGTATGTACCAACAGAAATGTCCATCATATATCCTTCAAAAGACATGTATAAGAGTTTACAGGTTTATAAGAGTCCTAAACTGGAAACAAGACAAATGTCCACCAAGAGGAAAATTGATAAATGATATGTTCGTGCATTGATACTACACAGCAATAAGCGCAAACTACTGATCCACACCACAACATGCTCTCATATTACATCACATAGAAAAAGACACACAAAGAGAACTTAGTTTATGTATTTAAAAGTTTTATAAGAGCATACTTTAATAAAACTTTAAAAAATAAAATGTTTTAATAAGCATACCATAAAATCACCATTTAATAGTATACTAGTGGCCTGGTGCACAGTTTGTGCACATTGAAAGGAAATTAATTAGAAGGTGGCCAGCAGGGCAGGACTGGGCGAGAAGAACCGGACACGCCTTGGAGCCAACCTCCAGCTGTGCTTTCCGGCCGGCTGTACCTGGGTGGCAGAACAGCTCGAAGGGCACCTGTTGAGTGAGTGGGGTCCCTCCAAAAGGTGGGGTCCCTTGGTCTGACCTGTGGGGATCAGGCCAAACCAGCTCTGAGGGATCCAGGAGTGCGAGAGGGCACTCTGCAAAGTTGCTGTCATACAAGGTGTGGAATGCAAACGCAAGGGTGCAGTCAACCAGATTCGGGCCGACAGTGACCCAGCAAACAACATAACCCACGGCGGAAGGTAGAAGAATTGCGCGGTCCCTCAAGGAATCCTGCTCCCTCCTCTCTGATTCCGGTGGTGCGTCACCTGAGAACCACTGCTGCCAAGTCACCACAGCTCGGCAGCTCCTGCATTGAGTGCCTGCCTCCTGGTGGTCAGTGCAAGTCATACCTACCTGCCGGGTGGCCAATTAGATGGTCTGACAGTCTGATGGTGGCTTAGCCTTTTATATATATAGATAATTCAGTGGCATTCCGTGAATTAAGTACATTCACAGGGTTGTAAACCTTACCACTATCAGCTGAGGAACTTGTACCCAACTGTCATCTACTTGGTTGGTTTGTTGGTTTCAGTTTAATGTGTAAGATTTTTTTAAAAAGTATATTCTGGCTATGAGATCTTTGAACATTTTCATCAACTGGAGAAGAAATCCATTCACCATCACTCCCCATCCTTCTTGCACCCACTTCCTGGCAACCATCAATCTTTCTATCTTTCTTTTTCCATGGATTTGCCTATTCTAGAGAATTCATATAAATGGGATCATATAATATAGGGCTTTTTGTGTCTAGTATAATGTTTTCATGGTTCATCTGTGTTGTAGTACTTTATTCTTTTTTATTCTGTTTTGTTTTGTTTTTTGGTTAATCCTTACCCAAGGATATTTTCTTTCCCATTGATTTTTTTTTTTGTTTGTTTTAGAGAGAGAGAGTGGAAGAGAGAAATGGGGAGAAGAGAGTGAGGGAGACAAATCAATGGTTGCCTCCTGCATGTGCCCTCACCGGGGCCCAGGATCAAACTTGCAACCCAGGTATGTGCCCTTGAGATGGGGAATTGAACTCATGACCCTTTGGTGTGCAGGCCAACACTCTAACCACTTAGCAATCCAGGCAGGGCAGTACTTTATTCTGTTTTATACCTGAATAATATTCCTCTGTATGGCCATACTACATTATATTTATCCATTCATCTTGATGGACATTTGGGATGTTTTCACTTTTGGGGTGTTATGAATAAGAGGGCTATGAACATTCATGTACAAGTTTTTTGTGAACATGTTTTTGATTCTCTTGGGCATATACCTAGGAGTGAAATTGCTGGGTCATATAGTAATTTAACTTTCCCAGAAATTGCTACACTGCCTTTCAAAGCACTTTGAAAGGGATTGCATCATTTTACATTCCCACTGGCAATGTTCAAGGCACTTCTTTCCTCACATCCTCACCAGTCCTTGGTATTTTTCTTTCCTTGTAAAACAACTAGAGCCATCCCTGTGGGTATGAAGTAGTATCTCATGTTGCTTATGATTTGAATTTCCCAGTGATTATTGATGTTGAGCTCCTATCACCTTCTTATTGACCATTTGTATAGCTTTGGAGAAATGTTTATTTAGATTCTATGCCCATCTTTAAATCGGGTTCTCTTTTTTGCTGTTGAGTTGTAAGAGGTCTATATGTTTTCTAGAGATTAGATTTTTTAGATATGTGATTTAGATATGGGTTGCTTTTTCACTTAAAAATATTTTTATTTCAGAGAAGAAAGGAGAGGGGGAGGGAGATGGAAACACCAACGATGAGCAAGAACCATTGATCTGTTGCATCTTGCATGTGCCCAAATGGGGATTGAACCAGGCATGTGCCCTGACCTCCTGGTTCATATGTCAATGCTCAACCACTGAGGCAAACTGGCCCATCTGCCTTTTCACTCCTCTGATAGTTTTCTTTTTCACATTTTCTAAGAATTTTATAGTTTTCAAATGTAAGACTTTGAATTATTTTGAGTTATTTTTTTGTTTATGGTATGAGGTAGGGGTCCAACTTGATTCTTTATTCACTTCTTCCAGCACCATTTATTTTTATTTTTTTAAATAAATCTTTATTGTTTAGATTATTATAGATGTTCCTTCTTTTTTTAACCCCCATAGTTCCCCACCACCCAGTTTCCCACCCCCTCCACCCCATGCCCCCACCCCCACCACTGTCCTCATCCATAGATGTAAGACTTCTGTCCAGTCTCTTCCCACATCCCTCACATCTCTTTCCCCCTGAAAATCATCAGTCTGCTCCCCTTCCATGCTCTTACTTCTATTCTATTCACCAGTATATTCTGTTCATCAGATATTTCTATTGATTTAATTGTTATATTCACTAGTTGATAGATATGTATTTGTTGTCACCTTGTTGTTCATAATTTTTATTTTTACCTTTTTCTTCTTCCTCCTCTTCTTAAAGAATTCCCTTTATCATTTCAAACAATCCTGGTTTGGTGGTGATGAACTCCTCCAGCTTTTTCTTATCTGTGAAGCTCTTTATGTGACCATTAATTTTACATGATAGCTTTGCTGGGTAGAGTAATCTTGGTTGTAGGTTCTTGCTATTCATCACTTTGAATATTTCTTGCCACTCCCTTCTGACCTGCATGGTTTCTGTTGAGAAATCAGCTGACAGTCGTATGAGTACTCCCTTGTACTTTTCTCTTGCTGCTTTTAAGATTCTCTCCTTGTCTTTTGCCCTTGGCATTTTAATTATGTGTCTTGGTGTGGTCCTCTTTGGATTCCTTTTGTTTGGGATTCTCTGTGCTTCCTGGACTTGTAAGTCCACTTCTTTCACCAGGTGGGGGAAGTTTTCTGTCATTATTTCTTCAATAGGCTTTCAGTATCTTGCTCTCTCTCTTCTTCTGGCACCCCTATAATTCTGATGTTGGCACACTTAAAGTTGTCCCAGAGGCTTCTTACATTATCTTCATATTTTTGGATTCCTTTTTCTTTTTGCTTTTCTGATTGGGTGTTTTTGTTTCCTCGTATTTCATATCTTTGATTTGATTCTTGTGATCCTCTAGTCTGCTATTGGATCTCTATATATTATTCTTTATTTCATCAGTATATGCTTAATTTCTGATTGGTCCTTTTCCATTTTTTTGGTATTCTCATTAAGATCCTTGAAGGTCTCACTTAGTTCCTCAGAGGTTCATAGAAGATTCTTGAGTAGCTTTATAACTGTGGTTTTGAACTCTATATCCAGTCATTTGCTTTCCTCCATTTCTGTAATTTGTGATCTGTTTTTTGTCTCCGCATTTTGGCTGCTTCCTTGTGTTGATAGAGTGCTTTCTGTGCTAGGTGTCCTATAGGGCCCAGTGATTCAGCTGCCCCAATCACCTGGGGTGGACACTCTTGGTGTACGCCTTTGAGGGCTGGGTGCACAGTCTTGTTGTAGTTAAGTCTTGATTGCTGTTGGTGTCACCGAAAGGACAGGCCTTTCTCCTTGTTGTTTGGGGTTTGGAATTTTTGGAGATCTCTGTTCCAGCTGCAGTCTGTTAGGTTAGGCTGCAGGCAGACAGGCACATAGCTTGGGTGGGGTTGTAAGTTGGGTGGGGCGAGGTCTCAGAATCACCAGGGTGGAGCAACCCGCGATGGCTGCCCCTCAGCTGGCTCCGCAGCTTTTCCCCGTTTTGGTGTCTCCACGCCCTGGCGTCTGCGCACCCCTGAATCCCCAAGTCTCGGAGCTCCATGTCACTGATCGCTGCGGACATCTCTGCTAGTACACCACTGTCATCTTCTGCCCCATTGCCAGATTCCCCGGAACGCGTTCAGCAGCACCATTTATTAATAAAACTATTTCCCTGTTGAATGGTCTTGGCATCCTTGACAAAAATCAAGTGCTCTGAGATGTATGGGTTGATTTCTGGACTCTCATTTCTAGTTCACTGATCTCCATGTCTAAAAGCACATGCTTCCTGATTCCATTTATGTGGAATTCAGAACCAGGAAAAACTGATTTATGAAGTTAGAAGACCGAAAGGTGGTTACTCCTGGGGTTGGGAGGTGGAGGGAAGGGCCACGAGAGAACTTTATGGGAGCTGGGAATGCTCCGTGTGTTAATCTGAGTGGTGGATACTCAGGTGTAAACATATATGAAAGTTGATCACTCTGTACCATTAAGATTCATGCAATTAATGTCCTTTAGTATATTCATGTTATATATTCCAATAGAAAGGAAGGGAGAAAGATAAAGAGAGAGAGAGAGAGGAAGAAAAGAAAGAAGGAAGGAAGGAAGGAAGGAAGGAAGGAAGGAAGGAAGGAAGGGGAAAAGATGACATGGTCAGAAAGTAGGTGGGGACATGGTGTGGAGGGGACTCAGCTTGGTGACTGATGGCACGATGCTCTGGGTGGACAACACCAGGGAAATGGCTCTGGGGAGAGGGCTGAGTTCAGTTTGGGGCTTGTCGAGTGTGAGGTGGTGAGGTCTGGGAAGCAGGTGGATGCTAGGGAAGCAGTGGCTGGTGTGGGGTGGAGAGCCAGGGCCTGTATGAGCCAGTACAGGGCGAGCAGGTAGTGGGACAAGAAGAACCCATGAACCAACACGGAGCACTTAGAGCAGGAGGAGAACCAGGCGGAGATGGAAGTCAGCCGGCTGCGAGATGGGAAGTGAGGGCTGGAGGATTTGATAAGGTCGAAGACCGAGTGGAGAAATGCCAGCAAGATGGGATCTGATGTGCCAGTCCCCAGGCTAAGGTCCGTGTGTGCTAAGATTCATCTTATCCCTGTAAGTCCAGAAGGGGAAACTGAGGCCCAGAACTTGCCCAAGTTCAATGGCGAAGCTTGGTGTGGAACCAGGCAGCCTTGCTCTGAGCCTGCATTTGTAAGTGCTCCCTGACACTGCCACGCAAAGCAGAGGGGTGTGGGGGCAGGGACTGAATTTGAGGTCACAACAAGGAGGTCCTGTTCCTTGTTCCTCACCCTCCTAAGTTTCTTCTTCCCTCTAGGGAAGGTGAAGAGCTGTCCCCCATCAGCCTGGAGCTCCCCTGCTCAGGATGCAAGGGAAAAGCTCAGTGAACATAGATGGGAGGGTCCAAGGATGGGAAGGCAAGAGTTCTGAAAGAGGCCTTCTTCTGCCCAGGCCTCACTCCCTCTGCTCTCTAAGAGTTTGGCTTTCCTGGAGACCAAGGACTCAGCTGCCCAGGAACTCATCAGACCTGTTTGTGTCCCAAGGAACCAGGCCAGAGCCAAGCTGGGAGAGTGAGTGCCACGGGCACTGGCTCACCTGCATGGCAGCTTCCTGCTGCCCTGCTCCGTGACACCTCGGTCTGCCTGCTCTGCAGTGGCCTTGCTTCATGAGGACACAGAGGGGGCCGGAGGGGGATCTGTGCAGCTCAGGAGAGAAGACTGGGGCCATTCTCTTGCTCATTCATTCCTCCATCCTTTAACATCCATCTGCTTATACGCCCTCTGTTTCAGAGCCCACCTCTGTAGGGGAGCCACTGTGAGGCGGCTCCAGTGGCCCAGGGAAAAGAAGGTGGATGGGGTGTGGTGGACCAGTTGTGAGGCTGATGGTGATTCATGATCCCTCTTCCCCCACCAGAGGTCACTGAAGGCCTTGGCTGCCCCTGACCTGCACCACTATCTGCCTTTAGTCTCCATGATTCTCCATCTTGTTCTTGAGGGATTCCTGGATTGGTTCCATAAGATCCCCAGATGGGGTTCCCCCAGGACCTCCTCTGGTTCAGGCAGCTGGGGGTGGTCTACAGAGCTGCCCTTTCCAGGGGTGGGGGCTGAGGCTCCCAAAAGCTAGAGAGAAATTGGGAGGAGCACACATGTTGACGGATACCTCGTCTCTCCTGAGTCATATCTGGAATCACCTTTTTAAAGGGACAAGAACTCTCAGGGCCACCCTTAACCTCTCCTTATACCTGTGTCCTCTTGGCTCTGGGCTCCAACTGCATAGCTTCATTCAGTTCCTTGAGTTCCCTACATTTCCTTCTGCCACAGGGCCTTTGCATACACTATTCCTGCTGCTTGGAACATTATCCCACCTGACACCACTCCCTTCTTTGCCCATTTACTCCCTACTCAGCTTTCTGCTCTCAGCTCTGCATCATCTCCTTAGGCCCTGATGCCGGGAATAGGTCAAAGCCCCTTCTGTGCACTTCCGTGGCACCGCATGCTTGTAGCTGGGGAGATGTAGCGGTGTTTGTCTTCCCCACAAGGGGATCAGGTTGGATTTTGCCCAGCAGTGTACCCCCAGCACCCTGCACGGGCCTATACCTAGCAGACTCTTGGGAAACATTTAACCAACTCCAGGCAGCCCAGGGAGCTGGCCCTGAATTGCAGAGGCCTCTGGAGGCCACTGAATGCTTTCAGCTCTAATAAGACACGCTGAGCCGGAGGGCAAGGCTAGGGCCTTCATCCAGTGCAAAGCCACCCCCCGGGCTTCCTCGGGCCTCTCCTGTCTGTCTGGGCCTTAGACTTCCCACGAGCAGAAGGGACCCTCTGGCTCTTGGGGTCTCAGGGACCTGCCATCCCTAGGCCTACCTGGCTGTACTGCACCGAAGATGATCCGTCTCAGGAGATGCCAGACTGGCTCTCCTGGGGTCCTCAGTGGCCCCAACCGGGGCCTGGTAGGTGATGGGCCAGCATCCCCAGGCAGGGCCATGGCAGGCCTTGGTATCCCCAGGGATCGGCCCTCCCCTGGCCCCGCTGGCTCCCTCAGCCAGCTGGGTCTCATTGAGGGTAATTAGTCCAGTGAGACGCCTGGGTCTCGGCATTTCATTTTCCACTGAGCTCCGTCAGCCGGGGCCTCGGATCGTGGCCCCCGTGTAAATCATGAGGGGGTAGCTGTTAGAGAAACAGCAAATTCCTTCCACCCGTGTGGCTGGCTCAATTGAGTCTGAGAGCAGATTCCCTCCTGGCGCTCGCTCAAGAACAGCCAAGTCCTTTGAAGGTCTTTCCAGGACAGACCCCAGGGGCTTGGAGCCGGCTGGGCGGGAATCTGCCGGGGAGCCTCTGCAGACTGTGGAGGGCAGGGCCCCTCCAGGACCTTGTGGCTGCTGGGGAGATCCTGCCTGGCATGGCTTCGTCATCATCTATGTCTCTGTGGGAACCCTGGCGGTGAGTGCACCTTTTTTTTTTTTTCACAGCCAGGAAGTGGCCGACAGTGGGGGGTTGTTGATGGGGTCCTCAGCCAGGGACATGAAACCTCAGAGCAATGAAACATCCTGGTGGAATTTCAGGCCTCGGGGGTGGTGAACGAATGCCACCAGGTTCCGAAGGGACCTGGTAGCCACAGTTTGGTGGGAAATTCTGCATCATTCCTGCTGCACGCTTAGCCTTGGGCTGGGCCAAGATTTCAGTGCGGCTGAGGGCTAGTCTGGGCCTCCAAGGACCCCCAAACGTGTGTGTGTGTGTGTCTGTTCATCTCTTCCTGTCTGTCTTACATGCAAAGCCCTCAAGTCTCACTTGACAAAGGAAGAGAAGTTCCGCAAGGGAGACAGTGAGAAGAGTGAGGACCTGTGCTGGCTCCAGAGCCAGGGGACTGAGTTTGCAACTGGCTTCACCACTTCTAGGTCTAACCTTGCTGTGACTCAGTTTCCCTATTTGGAAAATGAAGATAATGATACACTACCCTCACAGCTTGGCTCCTTCCTTCATGCAGATATCACCCATCATCCGGACCCCTGCTGACCCTACATCCAGGGGGCGGCAGACACCATGACCGCTGGTAACATCGTGTTGTTAGAAGGACTCAAGATGGTAGAGAGGTGGACAATGGCCCAGGTGCAGGTGGGGAGGAGGGGGCCACCTGCATGGGCCATGGTAAAGTTTTGTCCTAGGAGTGAGGAACTTCTATTTCATTGAGAGTGATATGATCCCAGGTGCAGTTTAATAACTGAGGTGATACGTACCAAGTCCAGAAAGGCTTGTGGAACTGAGGAAGCATGGAGGAGAAGCCCAAACAAGCTTGGAAGGCTTCCTGGAGGAGGTGATCACTTGAAGAATAGCTGGGATGATGACAGGCCTCCAGATAAGAGAAGGAGGAAGGGAGTTTTCTTCTAGGAAAGTCTATCCTTGATCACATCAAGGGGAGAGGCTCGGTTTGGTGCTGGGGAGTCTGGCCCAACCATTGCCCTTCTTAACAAGCAGGGAGCAGACCACATGGGCCGAGAGCTGCCCTTCAGCCATAGCAGCCAGCTAGAATTGACTGTGTTTCATTCTCTCTATTTTTATGGTCACCCTCTGTTGATGGCAGAGAGACTAGCTTTTCATGTTGGGTAGTGAGGCTTTTAGAAAAGCTTGCTTTAAATTAAATGAATGTACATGAGTTGATTTAAGGAAAATGATTAATGTAAACAATATTTAGGGGCAAAAATCATGAATGTGGGATGGGAATTACTGAGGTTTGGGAGGAGCTGAATTGTAGAGAAGAGGCTGTGAGGGACTATCCTGAAAGCAAATGTTCCAGAGTTCTCTGGAATGTGGTTCTAGAACCCCTGTGCTGAAAGCATTCACTTTCAGTCTTGAGTTCAAATCTCTCTGAATGAGGAGGCTCCATCCTGGAGCTAAGGGAGTGTGGCTGCTGGTTAGAGAGGTAGACAGGCTCCCAGGTACATGAGTGTTGGCTGCTGGGCACGCACATAAGCTTGTAGTTGGTTATCTTGAAGCTAAACTGCGTGGGTGGTCCAGGAGCCAGCTCAGTCCCATGGATGTGGCATCTGGCACTCTCAGGGCGGCGCCCCCCGCCCCCACACCATTTGCCCCTCTGCCCCAGCCTCTCCCAGCTGGTGTGGCTGGAGTTCTCAGGCTCGCATGTGCCTATGTGATGAGGGTGGAGCAGACAAGATTTCAAAGTTTCCTTGTTGGTTCAGTTGGGACCATCGGCCAAATTTGCTTGGCACAGGCAGAAGCCATCAGTGCTGTGACCCAGCCTTCGCTTGGGGTCAGCAAGCCCCAGTAAGCAGAAGCTGAGGTCACTTAGCCGGGGAATCTTGGAGCAACCTCAGCCAGGACCGAGGAGGGGATGGCCCTGCTCACCCCAGGAGGACTGGACCCCCCACTTCTGGGAAACAAAGACAGATAGGTGCCAGCCCAAGGGGGAGAGGCAGAATGGGGATGGGGAGGCTGGGAGAGTGTCCTGTGCACCTGTGCAAACAGGATGGGGATACCATAGGGCCAAATCCCTGTCTGGAGGCAGAAGATGGGACTGGCTCCTCGGGTGTCCCAGTCGCAGAGCCAGGCAGGTGTCTGGGAGTGACAGGCCCAGCCTGTGGACTGTTCTGAGGGTGAACCTGCTGCCAGCCTGAGCCACTGTGCAAAAAGGTGCCTCAGTAGGGAGTGAACTGCCCATGACTGCAGGAATGCAGCTAGGGCTGGGGACCATGTGGCAGAGATGAGACAGCCTGGCTTTTAGAACCAGAGTCACTCCTCACCGCAGAAAGATAGAGGTGCAGCTTCAATGCGGTCCAAGCAGAATCAGAGCCCACAGCAGGCTGAGCCAGAAAGACCCCCTAGGGTATCTGAGGGGCAGAGTGCTCCATGAACAGAGGAGGAAGCCTAGGCCCATAGGGAGATCTTCCCAGCTGCTTCCCAGTGCCCTCCCTCTTTCGGTTCAACCCACGTTCCTGCATGTGCTCAGGATCACACTCCTATCCAAGGCCTGTTGTAGGGGTGATGGATGCTAGGGCACGCAGATGGGTGGGACTGGGCAGAGTGAGGGGGCGCATTAACATATGGCCTCTTGGGGGATGTTGGGGGCTGCGAGGTGGGATTTTGGTCTGTGAGGGACTTTGGGTTTCTCAGTTAGCAGGGAGGGGGCATCTAGGACAGGGGTTGTGTCTTGCTGAGCAGGCCCTTACCTCTCTGGGCTACAGACCTCTCTGTGCCACCAGGACACTGGGCTGGGGCTGGAGCCATGGCTGTGGGCCTGATGAAGGGCCTGGAAAGAGCAGGACAATCTGGAGCCGCCCTAATCTGGGGCTTAGCTCTGACTTCAAAGCTGGTGGCTTCCTTGGAATGTCCAGTCATTGTGGGGGCAAGAGGGGGGGAGAGGTACCTGGTTCTCATCAAGCTCCAGAGAGCAACTGTGGCCTCTTGGGGCTGTGAGGATAAGGGTGGCATGAGGGCAGGTCTGGGGATCTCAATGGGGGTATGTGGTGTGGAGTCCCAATCCCTTACAGCTGTGTGGCTTTGGGCCTGTGGCTTAACCTCTCTGAGCCCTTGTATTCCTCCTCAGAAACAGGGTGAGTGGTACCTCCTTTCCAGGGCAGCACCTGGTGTAGGGCCTGGCCCAGGTGAGGGCACCAAGTCTGTGCCTGAGTCTGAGCACAAACTTATTGCAAGGATGGCCTTTGTGGCCCCACAGCGCCACCTACTGACAGCTGAGCAGCGGAGCTCAGCTCCGGCTTCCCTAAGGCCACCAGGGCTGGGCATTTTCTGGGCAGCCAAGGGCACAGGTTAAAAGCACAATTTGGGGGCAGACAAGTCTGAATTGTGAGTCCAGGCTACCGCAAGTTGTGGATGAATGACAAAGCAAGCTCTTTAGTTCCAGTTTCCTGAAAAAGGTAACAGCAGAGTACCCACTGTGCTTACATACATTCACACATGTCTCCCAGAAATCATGGTCGTAGAGCCCATGGATCCCCATTTAATAGATGGGGAAACGGAGGCCAGAGAGGGTAAGACACTGGCTCTAGGCTGCACAGCCAGTAAGTGTTCAACTGAGATCTGAACTCAAGCAGCATGGCTCCTCAGCCCTTACTTGTTACCACTAGGCTAAGGCCCAGCAGGTAGAGCTGTCTGTCAGGTTGCAGGTAACAGTTACTACTGGCAATTCAGCTGAAACCCTTGGCTCAAGGTGGTGTAGTATGGTGACTCCAGCGCAAGACTTGCAGTTGTTCTGGGTTCGAGTCCTGCCTCTACTCTCTAGCTGTGGGACCTGGGCAAGCCATGCCATGCCTGGTGCCTCAGTGTTCTCATCAAGGGCTTGGTGCAAGGGTCAGAGACGAAGCACAGAAGGGAAACACAGCACCTGGCAGCAGTGAGCTCCTTGTTGTGCTCACGTACCAGCCCTGTTCTTGCTCTGAGCAGGGGGCCCTGCAGGTCCCATGTACCCGGGATGGTACCTGAAGCAACCCTCACACTGCCACAGCCCTGCATCCTTCGGGCCCCAGAAGGCTGGCAGTTAGGGACGGGAGCTGAATGTTCAGAGGAAAGAGGGGATGGAGAAGCAGCTGTGGAGGGGCCTCAGTCGGAGCCTGGTTCACACCTTCCTCCACATTTGTTGGGAGGAGTCCCGATCCTCTCGAGCCTCCAGCCACCTACCTGGGAACCCGGGGACCTCCCAGGACGATGATGGGGGTGGGAGGAAAGCCTGATGCTCACCTCTGAGATCACTTGTTTCCTGGTCTGCAAAGGATGACCTTATATCTGCAGCCACTTTCAGCTCAAAAACCCCAACCCTTTCCCCCCCCCTTCACAAGCCCAGCAGGTGTTGGACCAGCCAAGGACAAGGATGCTAGGGCTCCACACACCTCTGTTGGGGAGCGCCTGTCTGTGATGTTTGACCCCCACCACCCCCGTCGGAGCAGCAAGCTTCCCTATGGCCATGGTGGGGGATGGAGGGCCACAGGCTCAGGATCCAGGACAGCCGTCCCGATCCAGCCTGCCCTCTTTCCACGTGGGCCTCCCTTTCAGTGCAGTGCCCCTCCCAGAAAGGCCCACTTCAGCTCTGTAATTACTGATGCTTCTCCTCTTCCTGCCCCACCCCCAAGCATCGTCAAGTCTTTGCCAGCAGACACTAGTCGGCTGTAAAAGCTGGAGGCCTGCACCAGCTTGAGTCCATCCAAATGAAATGGAATGGGAAGTGAGCACCCCAAAAACCCACTGTCCAGATTGGGAGAAGTTTGAAAGGGATCACAGATCAGTTGGGCCCAGAGGAGCCTTTGGGGAGGCTAAGGACCTTCACTGGGCCACCATCCAGGCAGGCACCAGGAAGGGGTTTTGAGTGCTGGGGGGAGGGGACCGGGCTACCTGGGTTGTAGCCCTTGATAGTCTTCATAGCACTTGGGCCTCCGCTCTGAGGTTCAGCCCTGCCACCTTCTGGGAAATGGGCCAGACAGGCAGGCGAGTCTATTTTACAGACAAGGAAGCTGAGGCCAGAAAAGAAAAGCTGAGGCCCAGAGTGGACACGGAGGCAGGAAGTGACAAAGTGAACCCCAGAAGCCAAGGCTGAGAGCTCTGGGCCCAGTGTGCTCCCCATTGCCTACCCTGGGGCTCTAGCCCCTGCTCTAGTCTACTCCCTGGGGGCTGGACACATAGATCCCCAAAGAGTGCTCAAGGTTGGGGCTGCTGCAGCTTGGGAGTGAGTCTGGTCCTAGGCCCTGGGGTAGACACTGGGACAGGCAGGAGCATTTGGGTGAAGGAGGGATGGAGAGGCAAGTGATGGAAGATGCCTGGGGCTGAAGAGGGAACTGGTACTCTTTGAGCAGCTGCATGTTGGGCCCTGTGCCTTGGGCTTCATGTGGTTGATCTCTCTGAAACCTCTCTGAAGGCCTGTGAGACTGGCAACATATCCTACATACCAGTCATGGAAAGATAACACCACCACCACACACACACATACACACCAAACACACACACCCGCACACCAAACACACACCAAATACACACACACCATACACACACACCAAACACACCAAACACACACACACCAAACATACATACAAACACACACACACACCAAACACACATACAAACACACACACACACCCCAAACACACATACAAACACACACCAAGCACACATACAAACACACACACACACCAAACACACATACAAACACACACACACCAAGCACACATACAAACACACACACACAAAACACACATGCAAACACACACACACACCAAACACACACACCCACACACCAAACACACGCCAAATACACACACACCACACACACACACCAAACACACCAAATACACACACACCAAACACACATACAAACACACACA
>PVJC01009647.1:0-45432 GCA_004026665.1 Murina feae | reverse complement strand
CTTTGTAGTACCATTATCCCAAAACACTCAGCCAGCAAAACCATACCATTGATTACTGGGTAATGCTATCATTTAATTTCTTTCTTTTTATGCTCAGGTTACTGAAAGCTACTGAGAATGGTCGGAATACAGTTCAGGCAATCCAACTTTATCTGGGTCATCTGTATTGCTGACCATCCTTTAATTTGTCTTTGTTGGTGTCAACAGATTGCTGACATAACAGATCAACTAAGCCTGATATTACTGATAAGTACCTCTAAGGAGAGATGGAGACTTCAACACTTATTCACATAGCAATGAGCAGAAGAGAAAAGGGGAATGCTATTTAAGCCATTATGAAGTATTCAATTTCTTTAAAAAAATTTGCAAATAGCTGAGTGTAGATGACCATGAGAGTATAGAACCCCAGGAAGCTCCAGGCAAAAGGGGTTTGCCCTATTCAAAGACTCTTTTCTCTGGATCCTCACCAAATGTTCTCAACAAAAAACTGGAGAAAGCTTTCCTAAATGGTGAAAGTCTAGGAAAGAGTAGACATTGTAGTGAGAAAAAATTATACACATCATCTGCACCTTTCTTGCCTATGGGCAAAAAGTCTTAATTTTCAGGGGGAATAAAAACACATATTATTGCCTCCAAGACCTAAGAAGACAATAGAAAGAATAATGTCTACCTCTGGCTGGGGAAAGGACACCATATTAAGTATATACCATTAGAGATACCCAACCACTATGAGAGGGTCAGGTTTATTGGGAAAGTCCCTCCTCCAGGACTGAGGACCCTGTTAAGCCTGAGACTGAATCATGACAACAGAGAGCCTCTTTGACCCACTCCACCAAACTGGAAAGCACTAAGAAACAAGCAACAACATTTGACTACTAAGAGAGGGGCAAGAGCTTGGAGAAAACGCTCTCTGAGCAATAGGCACAAAAAGGTGGCCTGAGAGTGAAGGAGGCAGCAAGAAAAACCCTCTGATAAACAGACTCCACCCTAAGAACAAGGTAATGTTAGAAAAATTGGAAGCCTATGGTTCATTGTAGGAAACTATCATAACAAACTTTAAATCCAGTTCAACTCCTGATTAGATAGTCTCAAATCCCCATCCCCACTTCCTTCCGAGGCAGAACAGAACAAAGGACATGTTCATTTCACTTCCAGGAATAGATACACACACTATCTGTGTTTCAACCAACAATTTTCAGGAAGACACAATAACAAGGAGGAAGACAAAAAAGAAAAATCTGTCCATAGACAAAATCTAATCTAATGCGTGCCGGGTGTGTTAGCTCAGTGGCAGGAGCATGAGGGAGGGGGTAGCCCCCGGAGTCATGTGCGAGCATCCTCCGCCCTTCATGGAGCATCCGCCGCCGGTCCGCCACCTGGCTCCACCCCGGGGACTTCTGTGGAGCATGTGTGAGGCTCCGCACTGGGGGGCCTCCAGGGGTGTGTGAAAGTGTCTGCCACCTGGCTCCACCCCAGGTGTGTCCACTCAGCAGCAGCCCCCCCCCCCCAGGGACCATGCACCAGCGTCCACCCCCCAGCCTGCCACCCAGCTCTGCACCAGGTGTGTCCCCTCAGCAGTGGGGGCCCACCAAGCATGTGCGATGGTGGGCCACCCGGCGGGAAACGTCCACGCCTGCACTCACCAGCCCTCCCATCCCCCAGTGCATAAACTCTGAGGGGGCTGTGGGCAGCCTGAAAACATCCCTCAGCCCCTCACCCAGGCTGGCCAGGCACGCCAGCAGGTGAACATCCCCCGAGGAGTCCCAGACTGTGAGAGGGCACAGGCTGGGATGAGGGACCTCCCTCTCTCCCCACCGAATGCACAAATTTTTGTGCACCAGGCCCCTAGTTATAAAATAATATTATAGGTTAAGACCCATTTTCAGGCCATTCTCCTGACTCCAACTGATATTGGGGCCAGGCAGTGTTACAAAAGCAAACCATTTTCCTCTTTTATAGGCTCATAGCTAAATATTGATCAATTTTAAAGAATGCATCTCAAAAGACTGCATTAGGTAAACCATTAGCATTCTTCATTTTGAAAGATTTCTCAGGATTATTGGAGCAAAAATGACAGGGAGCAGATTCAATAAAGTGTTGCTGTAGTCATTTGTTAACCCTTATTAACCAACTAGAGATCTGGAGCATGAAATTCATGCATGGGTAAGGTCCCTAGGCCTCACCTGGGATCAGGCCTGATCTTTCCTGGCTGCTGGCAGCCGGCCCTGCCTCTAGTAGCCCTCTGTGTTTGGGGTGATCGGTGGGGGGATCAGGGCTTTGGCACCGCCCTTATCTGCTACTACCCACCCTTAGTTCCCGGTTCCCCATCAGGTGATCAGAGCCTGCCAGCAGAAGGAGGAACCAAGAGGTTGGCCATTCTGCTCACTCACTGGCCCTGTCCCCCCCCCCCCCACTCCAGCACCACTGTTCGCCCTCTGTGTGTGGGGGGCAACCAGCGAGGCAATTGGGGCCTGCGGGCTGGGGGCAGCTCCTGCATTGAGCATCTGCCCCATAGTGGTCAGTGTGCATCATAGCCGACTGGTTGATTTGCATATTACGCTTTTATATATATAGATTCTTAACAGATAAAACAATCAGACATAGACAAACAACATCCAAAACCACAGGACTCTAAACCAAGTTTGGGACTCTAACCTGATCCTTGGAATACATTGGTGACTGTAACCTTTTATATTCTGTCTCTTAGGGTGAAATCTTAACCCACAATCCTAGCTCAGGGACTCTGATCTGAGGTTCAGGACCCTAAGCTGACAAAGTCTCCCGAGGGTGGGGCTCTAACCCACAGTTGTGATGGGGCTATTAGACAGTTTAGGTAGAAGCTTGTTGTAATGAGGTTACTCACCCAAAAGACATCTGATTCAAATACTGTTTCTCTTCCCAAAAGTGGAATTGGTGCCAAAGAGCATGAAACACCAGCATGGATGGAGAAGCAGCTAAGGATCAGACAAACCTCTCCAGGTGACCCCTAAGGGTCAGCCCCCAAAGCCCACATCCTCTGGAGTCCAGAGTGCCTCAGGCAGGTGGTCACAAGATTGAAGTCCTTCATGGCTGCCAAAAGGGCTGCTGCCTGATGTGTATAGAAGCCAACACCATGGCACCAGCTTTGAGGAAAGGAAGAGCTTTCATTGCTGAGTGAACTTACAGGATTCTGGAGGCAACCTCTCAAATCCATCTCCCTGATCCAGGGTCCGGGGCAGGATTTAAGGGTTTTAGCACCAGATCTTCCTAGACAACAGGCCCTTTGCTTCTGAAAGGGTTTCAGTGTTCAGGTTCCAGGTAGGTCCTGGGCCTTTGGTTCCCTGGGGGGAGTAGTGAAGGGTTCACAAGTGCTACTCATGAGTGGCATGATTTTGGTCCCAGGTTTTGTTAGATACAGGAGACTGTGCCAGTTTGAGCTGGTTCTGTGGTTACAATCTTCATGCAATGCCTTCTGGGAAATGAACAGAAACCATGGAAAGGAGAGACACCTATCACCCTCATCCAGACTTAAGAAACATCCTGTTAACAGGCTACTGATTTGGTACAAGCAACTGATATTTCTTCTCAATCCTGGCTCAAAAAGAAACATTCTCTTCCTCCCTCCATCCATCCCTCCCTCATTCTCTTTTCCTCCTTCTCTCTCTTTACCTCCTTCTCTAATCCTCTCCCTCTCTCTCTGCCATAATGGCCTCTTTGTCTCACCAAGACATAATTACTCAGTAGTTCTCAACTTTTCTATGCTTATCCAGTAGTCCCCCACCCTATCCGAGGTTTCACTTCCCACGGTTTCAGTTAACTGCGGTCAACCTCAGGCCAAAAATATTTTATGGGGAAAAAAATAAATAAATAAATAAACAATTCATAAGACAAGCCATTCTAAGCAGTGTGATGAAATCTCACACTGTCCCACTCCATCCATCCCAGGACATGAATCATCCCTTTGTCCAGCTTCTCCATATTGTAAATGCCACCCGCCCAGGAGTCACTTAGTAGCCATCTTGGTTATCAGATTGGTTATCAAAGAGAGAGAGAAAGTAAGAGACAGACCACATTCATATAACTTTTGTTACAGTGTATTGTTATAATTGTTTTCTTTTATTATTACTTACTGTGGTGAATCTCTTACTGTGCCTAATTTATAAATTAAACTTTATTATAATTATGTATATATGAGAGAAAACATGGTCTCTATGAGAGAAAACATGGTCTCTATAGGGTTTGGTATTATCTGAGGCTTCAGGCATCCACTGGAGGCCTGAATGTATCCCCTGTGGGTAAAAGGAGATGACTGTACTTTCTGGTAGTAAAATTTTAGAGAGTTCTCTTGAAGGCAATACAATACCCAGGACAAGACAAATAGGTCAGTCATCAGTGCAACTCAATTACTACTATAATATCATATGTCCACTTCACTGGTCCTTTGGCATTAAGCAGTTTGAATAGAACAGTGTGTCTAAATTTGGTGGCCATTAGGAATGATTAGGGGGACTTTTAAGAATCCCAGTGCCCAGGCCAATTAAATCAGAGTCTCTGGGGAGGTGAGCAGGCATTAGCATTGTAAGAACTCCCCCGGTGATTTCCACATGCAGTCACAAAGCAAAACCATCGGCTGTGTGACTCTTTAGGCAGACTTCTCCTGGCCAGCTTCTTTGGCCGTGATTTCTTCCTTCCAGAAGTTGTGCCCAGCTCTGCACACCCATCAGAATAAACTCCTCAGCGTCCAGGTCACAGTTTATAACACAGACCTAAGGAAGGTGGGTCTAAGTTTCTAGAGGGCTTTGGGTTTACTAGTCCTGGGTCTAAGCAGCCAAAAGTGGAGCAGCTAAGATACAGCCAACCTCTGCTCCCAGGAAGTAAAGACTGGGGTGAGGAAGGGGGTAGGTGGGTGGGTGGTGGGAGATGACAATGGAGGAGAACCCCTTTGTTGGCTGGGGGCACATAATGTCTAATGGGGATTGCTCCATGAAATGTGCAGTGCCTCCTGTGGTCCCCAGCCCAAGGCAGAAGGAATCTTCCACAAAACCACGATAGTCACAGATGGTTGGCATACCTAGGCCCCATAAGGGGGCTGAGCTGTGAGTCAAGGCTGGCAAAGGGCCAACTCTGAGCTAGCTTCTGGTGACAAGCGGCAGCCCACACCTGGGCTTCGAGAGTATAAATTCAATCGCAGCCAAACTAATTACGCTCATTGGTCGGAGCACCTGTGCTGGGCTCGCAGCAGCCTGATAGAGACCCACTGGGTGGAGGCGATGCTAGTGACTGCCGCCAGCCCAGGCTGCCTTCTGTGCTCCAGGACACATTGCTCAGTATCTCTGGGAGCAGAGGGTACAATCCAATTCACAGTGTTAATGAGAGAACAGGAGCCTCTAATCTCTGTAAAGGCCATGGGCATCACATCTCCCATGCGCCCTTGCCTTCTCAACAGACACACATCACTTCAAAGACCCAGGCGAAGCTGCCACTCAGGAAAGGCAGAGATTTAGGGTTTTTCACAGCTTGAGCAAATGGATCTGATATTTCAAGGTTCCAACCAGCTGGCTTCTCACCTACATTCCTTTGAGGCTCCCCCGCCCACCCCCTAAACCAGCAGCCCCCCAAACCAGACCTGGTCTAATATCTTGATAAGACCCTGTCCTGATTCTTTCCAGCTGGGAAGTTGCCTCTGTTGTCTAGCCCAGCAGTGCTCAGCCTGGCTGCACAGGAGAAGAACCTGGGGAGTTGCTGTCTTTAACATGTCATGGCTAGCCCCGTCCCGATCAATTAAACCAGTGCTCCTGGGGTGAGGCATGACAATGGGTAGTTTTTAAAGCTCTCCAGGCACCTGTAAAGTCCGATCAGAGTTGAAAACCTCAAATCCACTTCTTTTCCCACAATTTCTTTATGTATCTGCCTAGATTCCCCTTGTCTGCCCTCTGCATGAACCTCATCCTACACCGCCCTCCCTCCCTTCCCAAAGCCATCAGGGCCTTTCCTCTACATGGGAACAGCAGAGGGAACCACTGGTCAAAACAAGATCTCCAGTTCCTTGCTTTTCAGAGGTGATGTCAGTCACCAGCAGCTTTGAAACGGCCTGGAAACATTTAAATTACACAATCCTGCTAACTCAGAGCGTGCATTTAAACAACATGAATGCACACCGGAGTTGGAGAAGCCCTGTTAACGCTTAGCCCACTCCCTCACAGGAGCGCTCTGGAGTCCCTCTGTGATGTCCCGGGGTTGGAAGGATCTGCTCCAAACTGCCCGTCCCCCAAGGTCCTGCCTCTTCACGAAGCCCTGCCCGAAATGTCTCCTCAGATGTGAATGCGGTTCTTTCATCCTTACTGGCGCTCCGTGAGGTGGGTTTATCAACCCCTAAATGAAAGAAAACAAGGCTCAGAGAAGTGACGTGACCCATGCAAGCTGGCAAGTGGTAGATTCAGGATTTCGGCAGAGGCGTGCTTGATTCCAAAGTTGATTCTCTTTACAGTAAAACAGGTGTCACTGAGATGCGTGGGCACACAGAACAGGGGAGATGACGCCTGCCATCTAGCCCTTCCTGCTCTGGACAGAAACTTTAAAGACTCTCTTTGCTAATATGAGAGAGACCAGCTGTCCTATTGCTGCAGCGAGTCACCATCTCACCTTGGAAACGACCAGGAGGAGCACTGGGGTGCTGGTCTCACACCACCGCAAACTCCCAGCAGCACGGTCTGCTGGGTCTCTTCTTGGCGGACCCCCCTGGACATGGAGCTCATTTCCTCTTCAGAGAATCCAACCTCTTAAGTATTAAAACGTATACTTCCCTCTCATGTTCTCTTCTCCGAAGCCCCAAATCATCAAACCAGATGGCCTTTCTCTGTCACGTATTGGACATGCACAGTTTTAAATGGTTGTAAACAAACAATTGGAAGTCCCGGTGAATGGAACGTACCTTCCTACTGACATGCAGTTGGGGTCACTATGGCCATGCCGCCAAGTGAGGCTCTTACCTCTGAACACAGACCGTCTCTTCAGTTTTTCAGACAGGATCCTCAACACTTGTAGAATGGGCGAGTAGTAGACGAAGTTGTCCTTTCTTCATGAAAGTGGTGGCCAGGCCATGTGTCTGCGTTACGCAGTCTGTCTAGTCACAAACAGCAGCTCCCATTGCTTAGGCCCATCCAAAGAGCTATTACTGTAATTTCTTGCTCACATCACAAGGGAGGGGGAGTGAGGGGTGCTCTGTTCCCTGCAAGCATTCAAGCCTATAACGCTCCTGACTTCTGCAGCTGCCACCTTTCAGACCTGCACCAGCCAGTGTGGCAGACACTGGTCATACTCAGATTGATCAAAAGCAAAAACTTACTTCCTACAGCATGCTAGCCACATTTGCAGTGCTCAGTAGCCACATGGGACTACTATATTGGACAGTGCAGAATAGAAGCTTTCCATTATTCCAGAAAAATCTACCAGGAAGATTGCTCTAAACTTAGGGTCCTCCACTGGGTTGTCTTCATCAGGCCTCGAGGTAAGTGAGGAATGTTCAGTCTGCTGTAGGAATGGCGGACCTATGACCTCCAATTCCACTGACAAAAGTTCAAGGTGAGGCCCTCTTTACTGCAAGGGGTCTGGGGCTGTTAACTGGCTTCATGTCAGGAAGAGGACAGTGTGCAGAGCTGGGTGAGCCCTGGGCAGTCTCGTCCTAGTGCCTCATCAGTGTGCAATGCTCCATTCCTTGTAGTCCTCTTAGAACAAGCTTCTAACCAACATTGCCTTCTTCTCAATCATTGTAGATGTTCATTCTTGGTGGGGAAAAATGAGGGAATGAAAGTGTTGGTGAGGGTGGACTCTTAGGGGCACGAGGTTTTTAACAACAGCCACTTCACTTGACAGAGAAATACTTACAGCATTTATCTCTTCAATGGCGGTCCATGTAGAAAGGTGTTCTGTTTCTATCTTCGAAATTGGGGCTGGCAATCTTTCTGTAAAAAGTCAGAGTCAATATTTTAGGCTCTGTGGGTCATGCAGTCTTTATCACAGTGACTCAACTCTGCATTTGGAGTGCAAAAGCTGTCATAGGTAAGTAAGCACGACCGTTTCAATAAAGCTTTATTTACAAAAACAGGTGGGGGTCGGATTTGGCCTGTGGGGCTGAGTTTGCCAACTTCCGCTCTAAGTTTTTTACCAAGTCCTTTTCACTTTGTAGCAAAATCACCCTTTCCTTCTTACTATCCCCCCAAAAAAAGAATGGTAAAAAGAAACACGGAGCCCTAACTGGTTTGGCTCCATGGATAGAGTGTCGGCCTGCAGACTCAAGGGTCCCAGGTTCGATTCCGGTCAAGGGCATGTACCTTAGTTGCGGGCAGGAAGCACCTGATCGATGTTTCTCTCTCATGGATGTTTCTAACTCTCTATCCCTCTCCCTTCCTCTGTACAAAATATCAATTAAAAATTTTTTTTTAAAAAAGAAACACAGAAATGTTGGTGCATGCGTAGAACGAACATTCTGCTGTACTGAGCACTTTACTTGAATTAACTGAAGTTCATCTCTTTCTCACAACTCTTTAATTAGGTTTCATGATTGTCCCCCATGTTACAGCGGGGAGCTGAGGCACAGGGAGGGGAGTGACTTGCTGAGTGCCACGGAGCAGGCAAAGGGCGGAGCTGGGGTGGAAAGCCAGGTTTGGCTGATGCAGAGGCTGGGCTTCTAGGCGCATGGCCTGCGCTTCACTATGAGCCACTGGGGCACAGAACATTATTGTTGCGTTTCCCCCAGTATGGTAATCAGGGAAGAAACAGAAGGAGCAAAGTTCCTGTGAAGTCACGTCCTGCTTCTTTGAGTTCTGCTTGGATGATCCTCCAGACACATTAAACTAGCTCACTGACTTATGTTAGGCGCCCTTTGTCCAGCTCTGTGGGGGTCTCCCTTTCTCCGAATTCATCCTAAAACCCCGTTCAAGGAAAAAGAACATCAGCAGGACAAATAAAAGAGGGAGAGGTTCTTAGGCCGCCACAAACATTATTTTGCAATACAGGTAATCGTAGCTGAGAGTTGTATCTGGAAAATGTCAAATACATTAAATTTTGTAAATGCAGTCCTGTGTGAAAAGCTGTAAGGGGTTCTTTATGGAAAAGGCTGTTAGGCAAATCTTTCCATAACAAGGTTTCAAGGTTTACATTTTTACATCTCTTCCTGTCAAGGTTTACATTTTTAATGTTTTTCTCCTGGTTGCAAAAAATAATACATATTTATTGTAGAAAATATGAAACGTTTAGAAAAAACAGAAGAAAATGTTTTAAATATGTATAACTTTACCACTGAGAGAGCTATTTTAGATATTTGGGGTTATACCTTTTCAGATAAACCAACACATACACACACATGTCTGCATATACGCATGTAATAAAAAGACTGTTCAACAAATTGGAATCAAACTGCACATACTTCTTTGCAACCTGCTTTGTTTCTCTTCACCTAGCATGAGGATCTTCGCACATTACAGGTATTTTTCCACAACGTAGTTTCCAAAGGCTGCAAAGAGTCCTATTGTTGCACATTGAGGTTATTCCCAATTTCTGATAAAATAAGTAATGACACTTGTCCATACCAATATTATTCTAAATCAAGACACAGTGATGCTAAGTAAAACGATGACATTGCTCAATGCCTCATGAGTTATTCATGCTACAACATTGCGGCTATGCTTCAGGAATGGGATACGTGGGTCAAGTGTGTAAACACACCAACAGCTCCTGGGGCTGGACTGTGGCTGCTGCCCTGCTGGGTCAGCCCTCCTGGGGTTCGGAGAGAAGCATCCCTCAGGTGCTCCGGTGCCCTGCCTTACACCTGGCTCCCAGACTCCAGGGCTTCTCTCGAAATACGACTTCCAATGCGACTTCGACTATGAAAGGGGCAGGAGAGGAAAGGAAAATGGATGGCTTCTGTTGTGGGCTGCATTGTGTCTCTCTCCCCCTTCCCTCCCCCCAAATCTATATGTTGAAGCCCTAATTCTCAGTACCTCAGAATGTGGCTATACTTGGAGATAGATGACTTAAAGAGGTTATTAGAGCAAAATGAGGTCATACAATAGGCCTTAATCCAATCTGATTGGTGTCCTTATAAGGAGGAGATCAGGATGCAGACACACCGAGGGAAAACCAAGTGAGGATGCAGGAGAAGACAATTGTCTACTTTCCCAGGAGACAGACCTAAGAACCCAACCCATGGACACCTCTATCTCTGACTTCATGAGGTCTCCCCAGAATCATGAGCAAATAAATTTCTGTTGTTTAAGCCACCCAGTCTGTGATGCTTTGTTATGGCAGCCCTAGCAAACTAATATAGCTTCCCAACAGCTTCCCAACACTTCTTCAGGGGAATTTCTTCTTCTCCTCCCTCTCCTACCTTTCCTCCTCCTCCTTCTTCTAGCAGGCCCTTTAACATTTCTTATAATACTGGTTTGATGGTAACTATCTTCTTTAGCTTTTTCTTATCTGGGACGCTCTTTATTTCTCCTTCAATTTTAAGTGATAATCTTGTTGGATAAAGTAGTTTTGGTTATTGATCCTTGCTTTTCATCACTTTGAATATTTCATGCAAATCCCTTCTGGCCTGCAATGTTTCTGTTGAGAAATCAGCTGAGAGTCTTATGTGAGTTTCATTTTAGGTAACTGTCTCTTGCTGCTTTTAAGATTCTCTCTTTGTCCTTAACCTTTGTCATTTTAATTATTATGTGTCTTGGTGTAGGCCTCTGTGGATTCAATTTGTTTGGGACTCTCTGAACTTCCTAGACTTGTGTGTCATTTTTCTTCACCAGGTTTTGAAAGGTTTTGGTTATTATTTCTTCAAATAAGTTATTGAGCCCTTGCTGGTTCTCCTCTCTTTTTGATGTCCCTATGCTGCATATGTTAGTTCACTTTATGTTGTTCCAAATGTTTTTAAATTATCTTCACTTTTAAAAAATTCTTCTTTTTTTTTCTGCTTGAATTTGGTGTTTTTTCCTACCTTTTTTTATCCTCTTTGGAGAAGTGTATAGTCAGGACCTTTCCCACTTTTAATTGGATTGTCTTCCCTTTGTTGAGTTGCATAAGTACTCTACATATTTTGGAAATTAACCGTTTATCAGATGTATCATTGGCAAATATGTTCTCTCACACAGTGGGCTCCCTTTTCATTTTGATGGTTTATATTGCTATGCAGAAGCTTTTTATTTTGATGTAGTCTCATTTGTTTATCTTTTCTATTGTTTCTCTTGCCCCAGGAGCTATATCAGTGGAAATTCTGCTCCATGAGATGTCTGAGATTTTACTGACTGTGTTTTCTTCTAGGATTTTTATGGTTTAATGTCTTACATGTAAGTCTTTTATCCATTTTGAGTTTATTCTTATATATAGTGTAAGTTGGTGGTCTATTTTCATCTTTTTTCATGTGTATATTCACGTTTCCCAACATCATTTGTTGAAGAGACTGTCCTTACTCCATTGTGATCTGAGAAGATGCTTGGTATAATATCAATATTCTTGAATTTGTATAAATTTGTTTTGTGTCCTAACACATGGTTTGTATTTGAGAATGTTCCATGTGCACTTGAGAAGAATATATATTTTGCTGCTTTGGGGTGAAATGTTCTGTAAATATTAGTTAGATCCATCTGATCTAGTTGTCATTTAAGGTCACTGTTTCCTTGTTGATTTTTCATCTGTTAGATCTATCTGGTGATGTCCATGTGATGTCAAACTCTCATACTATCACTGTATTGCTGCTGACCTTTCCCTTAAAGTCCATCAAGATTTTTTTAAAATATATATTTGGGTGCTCCTGTATTAGGTGCATAAATGTTTAAGAGGGTTATATTTTCTTCTTGCATCCCTTTAGTATCATGTAGTGGCCTTCTTCATCTCTTTTATGGTCTTTGTTTTGAAATCTATGTTATCATATATGAGTATTGCTACCCATGCTTTTTTCATTTCCATTTGCATGGAATATTTTTTTCCATCCCTTCACTTTCAGTCTGTGTGAATCTTTTGTTCTGAGGTGGGTCTCTTGTAAACAGCATACATATGGGTCATGATTTCTTATCCATTGAGACACGCTATGTCTTTTGATTGGAACATTTAATCCATTTACCTTAAGGTTATTATTGAGAGGTACTTGTTTATTGCCATTTTTCTTTTCTTTTTTTGTCATTTTTATTTTATTTATGCCTATATTCCTCTCTCTCTGTTTTCTTTTTCTTCTCACAGCAGCTTCTTTAACATTTCTTGCAATGCTGGTTTGGTGGTAATATATTCCTTTAGCTTGTGTGTGTGTGCCCGTGTGTGTGTGTCTCTGAAACTATTTAACCTTCAATTTTAAATGATAGCCTTGGTGGATACAGTAGCCTGAATCAGGCACTTGCTTTTCATTAATTTGACTATTTCATGCCACTCCTCTGGCTGAAGTGTTTCTATTGGGAAATGAGCTCACATTCTAATAGGAACTCCCTTGTAGGTAATTGTCTTTCTCTTGCTTCCTTTAAGATTTTTTCTTCATTAATCTTTGCCATTTTAATTACAGCATGTCTATATGTGGGCCTCTTTGAGTTCATCTTGATTGGGACTCTCTGTGCCTTCTGTATGTATGTGACTTTTCCCTTCACCGGGGTTAGGGAAATTTTCTGTCATTATTTTTTCAAACAGGTTATCTGTTCCTTACTCACATTCTTCTCCTTCTGGTAACCTTATGATGCAGATGTTGTTTTGTTTTATGTTGACCCAGTCTCTTTGATATCCTGAGCTCTAGGAAGGCCCCTTGTGTGCATGACTTTGTCTCTCTTGCTGTAATTGGGATTTGATAGTTGATGTCTCATTTGTGTGTGGGATCTCCCCTCTGACTTGCTGAATGTGAGGCCCAACCCCAACCTTACATGAAAACTGTAATACAGGTGATGACAGAACAGAATAAGATAATCAGGACTGAACCAAAAACATCACAAAAATCAAACTAAGCAAAACAACAACTACAAAGAAGTCTAGAAGGAAAAAGAAAAGAAAGCAAAAAAAAAAGTAAAAAGAATATAAAAGACATGAGACCAAAGTCTTAGAAGGGACATAAAAAAATAGGGAGAAAGAAGAAAAAGAAAACATGGAAGCAAGAAGGAAGCTAAAAAAAAAAACAAAAAAAACCAAACAAACAAACAAACAAAAAACTAGAATAAAAATAAAAAAGAAAAAGAAACAGAAAATAAATGAAATAATAATGAATTTAGAATGTGATAATAATGGCTATATTAAAATATAAATAGGAAAATAAAATTGAAAAAGAAACAAGAAAAATTATTAATAACAATAAAAAGAAAAAAGAGAGACAGAGAATACAATAGAATAAAATGAAAGAGTGAAATTAGAGATAAGTAAGAAAAAGAGAAGGAAGAAAAAAGGGGAAAAAAGAGAAAAAAACACACAAAAATAACCCTTTGGGTCTGGTATTTACGGTGCTCTCTGGGTTTTGCTGCGATGTTGACTCTGTTCCCTCGATGTGTCTATCCTGGGCCGTCTGGGAACTTCTCTGTTGCAGGCAAATTTGAGTCACTGTCCCTGCCTGGCCCTGGGCAACCTGACTGAGGCCTGATCGGTTGGAGCCCCATGTAGTCCAACGGCAGGACCACTTTAGCCCAGAGGCGGAGTCTGCCTTGGGTCTTGCTCCTGGAGTGTCCCTGTTCCGAGCTGTTCTCCCCCTGCCCATCCCCCATGGAGCTGGGCTCTGCATGGGTAGCCTTGGCCAGGATGGTTTGATTAGACTTGTGTTGGGGGTGGTATCAATAGCTTATAATAGTGGGGCCTGGGAACTTCCTCTCCTTCCAATGCCTCAGCTCTGCCTGGCTTGCTGGCACCTCCTCCCTGCCACCTGCAGGGGCGCAGAATTCCAGGCCCAGCCTGTTCCTCCTTGCCTCAGGTCTCTGAAATGTGGGTCAGAAGCAGCTGTTCCGCCAGTGGTGAGAAGCACCTCCCCTCCAAGTGGCAGGGCTGATCCTCCTTCCTGGTCCTGCTGTCCCTTTCTGCTTAACAGCAGGAGTTCCTCCAAAAAATAAAGGTCCTCCCAGAGTCAATGCTGGGTGTGTCCTTAGACGCCTCTGTTGGAGGCTGGCCCTGAGTTCCACTGTGTGGCCTTCCCACTGACACAGATCAGGGCGACCTTCCCAGCCTGGATGATGACAGCATGTTAGCACTACTCCATCCAGAGCCTTCAGCCCCAGGCTTCTGCTGCGCCCACTTGGTGGTCTCCACGGTCTGCAGCCTCCAGCCACCTCTCTCTGTTCCAGGCTCTCCCGTCTCACTCACAGACCTGCAGCCTCTTCAGTCTATCCAGTCCTCAGCCCCAGCAGATCCGAAGGGGGCGGGAGGTGCTACAGCACCTTCCCCAGCTTGCAGTCAGTTCCTGTCCCTACTCTGGCGGTGGGGCTGACAGCTCAGCTCTAGGGTAGCAGTGGCTGCATGATGATGGTGGTGGTGGTGACAGTGGTAAGTCCAGGGTTGGGCCTTGTCATGATTCCAGGGTGAGTCCAGGGCAACTGCTTGAGGTCCAGGCAGGGTCCAAGGCAGGTGCAAGGTCCAGGCCGAGGCCACATTGAACAGATGGTGGCAAGACCGGGTCTGGGCCAGGGCCATGTGGAGCCTGGGTGGTGGGTGGTGAGGCTGGGCACTGAGCTGCAGTCTTTCCCCACAGTCTCCTCCAGAGGAGGACCTTGCAACCCTTCTAAGATGGCATGCCCTCCAAGCTGGAGCTGGGAGAAGGGCTGGTCAAGTGGCTGTGGAGGCTGAGGTGGCTCCCAGGCCAGGAAAGCCTGAGCCACCCACCCCAAGTCTCCGCACGATTGGACTCTGACACACACACACACACACACACACACACACACACACACACACACACTCGCTCTCTTTCATTCACTCCCTCCCTCACACTCTCACCCTCACTGCAGTCCTGCCTGTCACATGTTTTTTTCTTCTGTGATTGAGTCTTATTGGCTCATTCATGTGTGGGGTCCACCTTCAGGCTGGGTGACGGTGAGAAGCAACCCTGACCGGTGTCGAGCTGCTGTGCAGGTGCTGAGCATGGAGCAGATGCGCCCCAGCAGGTCTGGCCCCGGCCGAGTTCTCCCTTTGAATATGCCGCTTGCGGAGCTCATTGGCTCCTGCTCTGATGCTGCCCGAAGCTGACCACTGGGTGTGGCTTCTGGGGCCTCTTGGGGGGCACTCTGGTGCAGGCCAGTGTCAGATGCTGCCTGTGTCTGGCTCTGGGCAACCTGTGTGGAGCTACAAAGCGATCCACAGTTTGTGGCTGCCTCTGTGGGCCTGGATGTGTGTGGGAATGACCAAGCTGTGTACCAATCCTGGCTTTTCCCAACACCGGGCCCAGGGCAAACCAGCGAACCTGAGACCCGCTTCTGCCCGCCTCTGCCTTTCGGCTGCCTGTTAGGCTCAGTCACAGAAAGAGCCTGTGAGATGCTGAGGTGCATGAGAGAGGTTCTCAGTGAGTCGCCAGATAGGGGTGAGTGGCGTCCATCGGGCTGATACAAGACCATACTCAGTGGTATTGCTGGGTCTGAGATCACTCAGCATTTGCAGGGTCTGCCAAGTCCAGCTTCTGGGGCCGCATGCCTTTGTGGGGTAGGGTCTCGTGAGCCTTCAGGGTGAGGCCAGCAGAGCTTATCAAGGCCCTAACAGACCATGACATGGCCATGCGAAGGGAAGGCTCTGTACCAGTTGGGCATGCGAGGGAAACATTTTCCAGTCCTGGAGCCACACAACTCTGTCTGTCCCAAAGTCTGTCAGCTCCAACATGTAATTATCCGGTAATCCTCAGGTGTCGTGGGAATGCTCCCAGGTATTCCTGCAGCAGGTTTGCCTCCCCCGGTCCTCTGAACCTCTGCGTTGTCTCCTATTAGTTGCTAGGTAACGGAAGGAGATTTATGCACATCTATTTTTAATTTCCGAGACAGCTTCCAGCTCTGCCATAAACAGCACCAGAGGTAGACACCACACTGGCTTAAGAGAAACTCCCCTCACCCTCCCCGCGATGAGGCCTCCCAAGGCACATGTATAATATAAAACATCAAATGTTCTGGTAAGAAAACAACCGCCATAACGCTGGTAAATTCCCACCTTCCTGCAAAAACAGTTGAGCAAATTTGAGACATTTCGGCCCATATCCAGTGCCCTCTCGTGCCAAGTTTATTAGAATTTTTATTCTAAGAGCATTGTCTGCCCTCTTAATTTGCCTGCATGAAATTTAATCTCCCCCATCCTTCCCAGCAGCACCAAAATTCCTCTTTGAGTGGAAAACTTGTATCTGAAAGGCATCTGCAAAATTATTTCTCAAGCCAGTGGTTTCATTGCGTTTTTAAAGGCTCTTATTAAGCACAAGTACCATTTATACTGGTTTGGACCGAATGTCCACATTTTATTGCCACTGCCTGGGTATGTGATGAGGGAACCCAATTTGCATCATGGTCCCCAAACCAAAGTTTTATAGAATGATCACAAGTATAACAACTCTCTGCATTCAGGAAACAGTCAAGTTTTGCTGAGAACTTCCCTGGGCATCCCGCCATTGGATTCTCACCACAACTCTGTTACCAGGCCTGGTGTATGGCATTGTTGCTGCTGGCTCAGATGCCTTCATGATTTCAAGTCGGCCCACTGGTGGTCCAGCCTTCTCTCTTCCTAATCCATCCTCCACGCAGGCTCCAGAGAGGTCGCGCTAACACAGAAACCCAAACACACTGCTCGGCTTTAAATCAGCAGTGTGTCCCATTTACAGGAGCCGAGTTCACATTGCTCAGCATGGAAGAGAAGACTGCCAACCTCTAGCCTCTGCCGGCCTCTTCATCTCGTCTGCTGTCAGCGTCTCCTCACGCTCCACATCCCACCAGCACCAGCCTTGGTGTGGCTCCCTGCCCACCACGCTGTTCCTTCCCCCTGAGCCTTTGGTCACACACAAACTATTTGCTCTGCTTTCAAAGCGTGTACTCCCACCATCCAATTCCTGCACCTCCTCCTCCAGGGAGCATGCTCTGACTGCACCTTTCCCCCTCACCCTGCTGAGTTAGCTATCTCTCCTCTGCGCTCCCAGAGTTCTCGATGCACATCTCTGCTGGTGCATCTATGGAATTGCTTTAGAACCTTCTGGTCCTCTGTCTGTATCCCTCACTGCATGTGTAAGCTTGCTCCAAGGCAGTGTCTGTATGCCATCTTCCTCCTTTTGTTATTTCCAGAGCCTGGCTCAGTGCCTGCCCATCATGACTGCACATTTATAGGAGGGAAGTAGTAAAGGGGAAAGAGAGACCCTAAGGGGGAGGCCAGTGACACCACAGGCCTGATTCAGGGATGAGGCGACCCAAGCTCCTAGTGGTGCACGGACGCAGGCAACACACTTAGCAAACAGAAGAGCCACATGTGAACAGGCTGAAAGCTGCTTAGACGTCATCTAACCCATCCTTTCACATAGTGAAAAGAGCTTCTGCTCGCAGCGTCCCAGGGACGGGGTGCCCACTGCCTTTCCACTGTCGGTCAGCTACGCGGGGAGACAGCTCTCTCTTAGGTGGTGCTGAAACCAGTTTCCTATGATTCGCATCAGCCTGGCTCTCCTTTTGTCTTCTGCTCTTACACGTTGCCTCTTGCAGAGCAGAGACCTCAGCCTTCCCATTCTGTGGGTAAATCACTCTCAAGTTGGACCCACCTCCCTCAATCCTCATCAAAAATGCAAAAAATAACCAGATTCCTAGGCTGCATATAAGTGTTTTCCATACGCTATCTAATTCAAACGTGCTGGAAACATGAGGTAAAAAAACATGCCCAGCATCACACAGCTGGGGAGTCATGGATTTAACCACCTCACAATACTCCTGTCTGAGCCCTTCAGCCAGTCGACAGTGAAAATCTAAGCAGATTAACCGTACATAATTCCTTCTCTCTCTCTCTCTCTCTCTCTCTCTCTCTCTCTCTCTCTCTCTCTCTCTCTTCCTTCAATACCAGCTTTATGGGGACTAGCAGATCTCTCTTCTCTGTGGATTCTTTTAAAAAATGACTTTCTTTCTTCTCCTTCCTCCCTCCCAGGCCCCACGAGAGGAAGGGAGATCACTGGGTTGCTGCCTCTGCAAATGCCGTGTTATTCGCCGGGTGCGGCCCTGGGATGAGCCAACTCATTAGTTTCAAAGCCTCAAATTAATCTGACATTACTGTTCCCGGAGGTGAAAGGTCATTTTGTATCTTCTCAGCATTCTCCACCAGCGACGGAAATTGAGTGGTTATGCAGGCAGAGACCCGCTCCACACCGCACCCTGTGGAGGCTGCTCTTCTTTGTTGTGAGTGAAATTGAACACAGCGTGGGGATGGTTTTAAAAGGCAGAGGTGGCTGTTTTTTAAGTAGGCGAATTTTGTGAATCATTGGGGTAAAGAAAGGACTAAGAGTCTGGTACTGGAGTGTTGAAGAAAGCTGGAGATGGGAACAAACCAGATGCCAGAATGAAGCTGCTGGGAACTGGACCAGAAAGTCCTCCATCCTCCAGCGGGCGAGCTCCCTCCGGTGCCCCCTAGTGGCAGAACCTAGCCTGGCACCACTGACTAGAGAAGAGGCAGTTAGAGCTGCAGCAACAGGGAACAGTGGTGGCTTAGAGACAACAGTTTAATAACTGGCACCAACGACCATACCTATAGCAAGGATTGATGTTAAAAATTCCATCAGGTCAGTGTGTGGAGGCGCCTGTGAGTGGCAGTGATCTGCACTCATGGAACGTTCTGAGCAGGGTCCTCATAGCGACCCAAAGCATGAGGAGCTACCCTTGCAGAGCAAGGCTTGGTTCCCAGTTCCCAGGCGGGGCTGCCCTAGTTAAACAGAGTCCTCCTGGGTAGGCCTGGCCCTGCCGGATCAAAGCTGCATTGACAGGGGAAGAAAGCTGCATTGAACCCTGACTGCTTGTGTTCACAGAAGCTATTGTCTCGTCCATGACGGTGTAATCAGAGCGAATACATTCATCAGTGTTTGCTCCCCTATCCCTGACCCAGTGCCTCCTCCCAGAATTTCCCCCAGCTGCACAGGGAGGTTGGCATTGAAAGGAGGGTGGGGGATGGAGCGTGACCCAGGGAACAGAGAAAATACAGCCTTCTCTTTGCATCTCTAAATGCTTCTAACTGGGCACCCTGAGGAAGCATAGGTTGCCTGCAGCTTTGCGGAAAATGTGGTAGAAAGTTGCCCTTTTCCAGAGCACTGTCCATCAAAAAGGTCCCATTAAGACCGTGGAGCCAAATGGCATTCGTTATGGAAAGTAGCTGCTACACAGACCAGGAAAAAGGTCAAGGTCCAGAGGTGGGATTTGGAGCAAGAAAGCAAAATGCAGTCATCACAGTTTCTAATTCACTTAATTTTAAACTATATTCAGCAAAAAAGTTTAGTGACCCCCTGGAACAGGGCAAAGGGCTGCACTTATTACACACCATGCTTCCAATTCAGGCCTTTTCTCACTCAAAGGCAGAGGTGGCGGGACACAAACTCCACTGGGAGTTAAACCCCCTGAGTGCAATTGAGGACAAGCTGCGAGAGAGGACCGCTGCTCGCAGTCAGTCCAGGTGTGGGCCCAGCAATCACTGCGGCCACTGGTGTTTGCTCCAAGCTGAGCTGGCACTGTGGGGAAGGAAGGCGAGGTGCCAAGTAGCCTGCCAGTCAGCCGAAGCCACCTTAACCCATTCTGGCCTGGACAGAGAAAGAAGTTAGAGTCAAGGTCTTTCTCATGTTGGTAGCCAGCAAACACTGTGTAAGGGGCCTCCCTGCTCCCCTGGGAACTGGTTCTTGGCTCCAGTTGAGTTCTGGCCTCTGCCGAGGAGTGTAGATGTGAGCAAGGCTGGTTCCTGGCTTGCTATGGAGGCAGGAGACACAGGTTCCCCTTCAAGGACGGTGTGAGAGTGGGTCACTCTGCCTCCTTGGCGCCCTTCCCACTGTCTTCTGGTAATAGCACCATGATTTGCCTGTCGGGAGCCACTTCTTCACTTTCAGCACTTACAGTAGCTGTTGCTTCCAGATGCTTCTCTCTCCCCTTCACCCAGCACTAGGAGTTGATCTAAGTCTGGCCAGTTGAAATCAATCTTGGACTGTTGTTGGAATGATCAGAAGGGAGAGCTGTCTCATGGTGGCTGTTGGGAGAACAGCCTGTCCTTCATTCAACTATAGCTCAGTGCTTCACTCAACTGACAGGGGCAGAAACAGAATATTGGGGAGCGGCTATCATTGTGAGAAATATTAATCATGCCCTGTTCACTGTGATTGTTTTGTTCTGATTAAAGAAGGCACATTCTAACCTGGCTGGGAGTTGCATGTGGGACCTGGGGGCTCATCTGGAAATGCAGCCCATCCTCTCCATCAGGGAGCTGCCTACTATCATGGAAAGACTGCAGAAATCAGAGCCCCCCAGCCCTTTGCATGTCATAGCCCTTTGAAAACCCCCAGCCCTTTGCATATCCTCAGGCCTTTGCACACCTCCAGCCTGCATTACCTGTAAACTGCCCATTTGGCATACCCATTGGCTATTTCCCATGTAATCTTTGTCCTTTCACCCAATATAAGCAGCTGGCTTATGGTGGGGGCAGAGCAGGATTTTGTGGATGGCATGCTGCTCTCTCATACTGCCGGCAGTATGGAATAAATGCTCATATATTATTCAACCTTAGCTCTGCTTCATTGGCTCGAGTAGTGACAGGCAGCTCAGACCTACTGATTGTCCAGTTATAGAAAAGCTACAAAGTCAGTGTCAGAGGGCAGGCCTGCAGGAGGGGCGAAGAACAGGGGACATTTGGGCACTCAAGCACACAGTACAAGCCGCCTGGGCTGGTGGCCAATTTGCCACCTGATGGGACAAGGAGAATGAAGTCAAGGAGAGATGGAGGCTGAGACATGCTGCTGTCTTGGGGTCCCTGGGTCCTGTTGTTGAAGTTTGTTTCAGCTGCATTTCCGTGGTTTGCAGCAATGACACCTGACGGATCTGTGTCAGCCAGGAAGCTCAGGAGGTGTGGCAGGATTCCAAGGGGAGACCAGGCAGAGAAATGGCACTGGAGGCCGAGCCTGGAATGGCTGGCAGAGGCCACTGGCTAATTGAAATCGATCTTGGGATTTTTGTTGGAATAATCACAAGGGAAATGGAGCCTTCTACCCGGTGCCCTCAGAAAGCCGATCGGTGTGCAGGGAGCGTCGGAGGACACCGCCATTGAACCCTCTGGACCGAAGGATAGAAGGGCTCTTGTTTCTCCAGCGTCTGACAGAAACAGATGAAAAATGTCAGTGGGCCACAGTGACACAAGCAATCCATATTGCCCACCCCCAAAGCAGGAGCAGCGTGAGTGCCATGAAGACTTCTAGGATCATATGCACTGGAGAAAGTCTTTGATCTTAAGATCTAAAATAGTAACCAAAGATCTCAGAGCAGCAAATGAGATTTTTGGCCTAAGTCTCAAGGATGCTGGTATTTGAATAGCCTTAGCAGGGACAGTAACTGCAGTCATTACCATTTATTGAGAACCAGCTGTGTGCCAAGCACTGCGCGGACGAACTGACATGTGTTGGAACACCCAATCCTGTTAAGAAACCTGAGAGGTCAGTATTTCGTCACTTTTTACAAACGAGAAAGATGAAGTTGGAGAGGTTCCATCCCCCACCAAATGTCCTGGGGCTGAACCTCTGTCCTGTTAACACCAGCCTGTGAGCCACCCTTTGTTCTTTCTGACCCCAGAGCCCACAGGACCTTTTTATTAGTACTTCCTTCCCTTGCCCTTTTTATAGCCTCCTGTTCTTTGAAATTGAGGCTCCACATCAGACTGGAGAGAAAAGTCTGCTCTCTAAAACCCTTTGTACAGTCTTATTACAGGGGCAGTTGTGGCTGCCGCTGCCTGGCACCAAACCTCTCTTCCCGTAAGAGCACCCCGGTTTCCTTTGGGGAATCACCTTCCCCCAACCCTCAGTCCAAGTGACTGAGGTGGAACACAGCTGGTCCTGCACTCTGGCTCTGCACTCCAGGCGTGGGCTTCAGAGCTGGGCTGCCATCCCTGCTGTCTTTAGTCAGAGAGGCACACAGCCTAGTGAGGCCAGCCTACTGGGTGTGTGACCTTGAGCCACTTACCTAATTGTTTCCGTGCATCAGTCTTTCCATCTGTAAAATGGGATGATAATAAAATCCCCCCCCCCCCAGCTCTATCTCTATGTAATGCATATGGAGAACACGGTACATACAAAATACCCCAACAAAATACCACTTTGATCATCATTGGTCCAGGTGTGGGCACCTGACAGATCCAAACTGACGGGAATCTTTGCTAGGGTCTTGTTAGAAGTAGCTGAGCAAGCAGTATTCTCTCTCTCTCTCTCTCTCTCTCTCTCTCTCTCTCTCTCCCCTCTCCCTCCCTTCCTTCATCTCTCCCCCACCTCCCCTCCCCTGTTGTCTCCCAGGTGGGGTGTCAGCTGGGGCTGTGGGCCTGGAGCACTGGAGGAAAGGAGACCTGAGATGTCCGGAGAAGGACTTTATCAGCACTGTCTGAGGACTGGGTCTGGCTGTGCCTGTGGCACCGCTCCCTGGGTTTTTCAGTAGCATGTGCCAATGATGTCCTTTTGTGGGGAAACCAGTTTTCTATGGAGTCAGGGCAGGGGATGGGAAGTCAAGTGGAAGGGTAAGAATTGTTGGAGTATCTTCACACTTCAGCATCTCCTGACAGCTCTCTCCTCTCCCTTTTTAAAAAATATATCTTATTGATTTTTTACAGAGAGGAAGAGAGAGGGATAGAGAGTTAGAAACATCGATGAGAGAGGAACATCGATCAGCTGCCTCCTGCACACCTCCTCCTGGGGATGTACCCGCAACCAAGGTACATGCCCTTGACCAGAATCAAACCTGGGACCTTTCAGACCACAGGCTGACACTCTATCCACTGAGCCAAACCGGTTAGGGCTCTCCCCTCTCTTAACCCATGAAACACGGAGCAGTAAAATAGGATGGGGGAGAGAGAGGCAAGGACCTTTATGGTATTTACACCTTCCCCGTCTCGCTCTCACCAATCAGGCAGAAGCACACAGCCTCTTTGGTCCTTAGCATCTGGGTGTGAATCTCAGGTTGGCCATTTCCCAATTACAAATCCTCTGATACAAGCATATGAAAGGGTCATTTTTATAGGTTAAAAATGGTTCAATATTGATAATTTCACTTTGTTCAACCAATAGTTTCTACCTCATGGGGTTTTCATAAGATTAAGTGAGATGATACATGTGCAGTTCTTACCACTATGCCTGACACTGAGTTAATAGCTGATTAGTGCCAACTTCTAAAACAATGATGATGGAGGTAGTGGTCATGGTGGTGATCAAAGTAGCACTGATGGTGGCTGTGGTGGTAGTGGTGATGGTGGTGGTGGTGGTCATGGTGGTGGTAGTCATGGTGGTGGTGGTGGTGATAATGGTGGAGGTCATGGTGGTGGTGGTGAAAATGGTGGTGCTCATGGTGGTGGTGATAATGGTGGTGGTCATGGTGTTTGTTATGGTGGTGGTGGTGGTCATGGTGATGGTGGCGATCATGGTGGTGGTGGTCATGGTGTTAGTCATGGTGGTGGTGGTGGTGATAATGGTGGTGGTCATGGTGGTCATGGTGCTTGTTATGGTGGTGGTGGTGGTCATGGTGATGGTGGTGATCATGGTGGTGGTGTTCATGGTGTTAGTCATGGTGGCGGTGATGATGGTTGAGAAACAGTCACAAGTCAAAGCAAAAGTAAACACAGCAGTTTTTAGCACTGGTTTTCAGGCTCAACTGACAATTCTGCTTATTTCTCCCCAAGTCTTGTTCTTCAGGGTCTTCAGCGTTTTCTGTCTCACAAACAGGGCCCCATGGTCATGAAGGTAAACCAGGGTTTTCAGGCCTCAGTGGCTCTTCCGTACTGAAGAGGTCCTCTGGGACCCAGGTTGTATGACATTCCCACGGCTGGTTTGGAGAAGAGGAGGTGAGGAGCAGGGAGGGGCTCGCTTAAACTGCCACTCATATTTCCATACATCTTGGTGTCTGGGGAACTGAGGCATTCGTTTAACTGAGGGTTTCTCACCCACCAGCCAGCTATTGGGGTTAAAGCAGAGAATAAGTTTTCTGAGAAGCGACAATGAGACGCCGAGTTACTCTCATTTCCTTAGCCCTCCCCGCTTCTTCAGGTTATTCCTCCCTGCTCAGGACACATTCTCCCCTGCATCCAACGCTGTCCCCTCCTCCCCATTTGCTTCACTCCATCAGAGTTCTCAGCCTCGCTGTGCCGTGGGATTCCTTTTTGGACACCCCACATCCATTGGCCCTTCTGTAATATGCCCTCATATTGCTTGGTGATCTTTCACACCACGTCCAGCACTGCCAGTCATCTCATGATCTGCATAACTGTCTGTCAACCATCACTTTCACCTCCGGACCAGCTCCAGAGGCAGGTACTGGCTGGGTCTATTGTATTCCCCACTGTGCCAGGACCCAGCCCATGGGATGGCACATGTTTGATAACTCAAAAAAAGTGTTAAGTTATGATTTCATCATTTAATAATTCATAATAATCAATTAATATGCATTAATAGGTGGCAGAGGCTTGGACCTTCCCCATGGGAAATAAGGTGGTGTTGGAATTGGGGCACAGAAGGGATTGGCAGCAACAAGGCCACCTGGACCACCCTGTGAGAGGAAGGCAAGGGGAACAAAAACTCCTTGGACCTGGAACATATTCCAACTCATGGTGAGGTCTGGGATACAGGACTGAAAGGCATTCTAGAATTTTGCAAAAAATCTTTCACACACAAGTAGAGATTATTGGGAACCAGTCTTGAACTGTGGACATGACTAAGAGCCTGGGGTGAACAAGAGGTGTCTGATTCATTTAAAGTGCACAGTGGTAATGCACAAGGGAAGGGATGCTACACCAGCATCGGGGGCGAGGACACTCGCTCTCTCTCCACAGGCTGCTCTTTGATCACGGATGCTGGGTGGACCTTGCTCATGTTCCCACCCGAGTTGCCAGCCATTGGCATTTGCAAGAAGAAATAACCATCGGAGCAGACGTCGGGAGGAAACATTTTGTTCAGGTTACACTCACCAGTCGAACTGTAATTTATTTGCTGTCCACGCTCTCTCCCCTGCAGGCAGGGAGCACCCTAGGTCAGACCCTGGGCCTCCATACGCTTTGCAGTTTCTGTTATTCTAGAATAAAAGTCTTTGATGAACAAATGAATTATTTCTATGATTGACACCCGGCCTCGCTCCCTCAAGAAAACAAAGTACAGTCCAAATCCACAGACCAAGATAATCTCACTCCATAAAATCTCTATTATCAAGAAACACATATTTATTGAATGCTTACAAGGTGCTAGGCAGCATCGTATACTTTGAGAAACAAAGGGCCTGTGGCCTCAAAGAGTTTAATTACTTGGTTAGGAAGGATCTAGTATATGCTCTTTGAGATCTGCATAACAGAAACCTCACTCAGTTTGGCTCAAGTACGAAAATAACGAGAAAAGCAAAAAGAAAGAAAGGAAAAATGGAGGAAAGAAAAAGGAAAAAAAGGTTGTGGAATCTAGAAAGGAAACAGTGTAGTTAGGTGCTGTGGGCCCCAGAAATGGAGAGCCAGGGATGGAGGCGACCTGACATTTCATTTGCATCTGCTTTCTGATGTTGCTGTGACCCAGGAGGGTACCAGTCCCTACACGACATTGTGACCCTGAAGATGGAAGGTGTTGCTGTGGGTCACGTGATGTGCAGGTTGCCCGGGAGGCGTGGCAAATGATGACTGACATTCCAAATTTGGGCAGAAAGGCTCCATAAACATGGAAAGATGCCTGAGGACGGGGCAGCAGCTGAGGGCAGAGAAATGCCAGGAGGAAAGTAATACCTATAGATTTGGTCTGTGCGGATGGGGGGTGGGGGAGGTTGCAAATTCCAAACCTCAGTAAGAATGAGGGGCTCCAAGCCTTCTTTCCCAGAGTCAGGGCTGTGATTGTTTCACTGCCAGAATGCAAAGAAAATAGCCAGGAATGATACACCCCAAATGCATAGTAAAAGGTTGGGAACAACACCCTGAATTGTAATCTCTGGCAAGATCAGGACCGTAATGGGCAGGGGTGGTCCAGAGGAACTTTAAGACTCTGGGACACATTAAGTTTTTTAAAAGGAGAAGGATTCATCTCTTACTTGGGTGATTACAGTTTAATTTTTAAATAGGAGACCTGGCGTAGAGCGTGCTTCTCGGGGGAACTGCAAGAAAGAGTTTAGCTGAGGCCAGGGCAGGGAGCAGCGTCTGCGTCCTGGTCGGAAGAGGCGGGTTGGCCAATTTAATGATTAACTCAACTGACATTGATGTCAACATGTACCTTAGATTTCTTTTTTCAGAGAAAGCATCTGGGAGTGTTTTCCCAACTATTGTTAAAGCAAAATTAGGTGGAAAGACAAATGTGCATAAATCACTATTTTGGGGGACTTTGATAGAATAAGAATAGGAAATATCAGAGCACCAAGAAAGTGTGTCCAGCTGTGGGCTGTTGTAATTGCATCCTGGCTTTCTCGGTCAGTTTCTCTCTCTCTCTCTCTCTCTCTCTCTCTCTCTCTCTCTCTCTCTCTCACACACACACACACACACACACACACCTCACAATTCTCAGGAGCTTAGAGTGAAAAATCATATAATCAACACTTAAAAGTTGTCAACGGATCAGAATGTAACAGAGAATTTATAGCCACAGATCTTCCTAAGTCTCCGAGCCTACGGTAGGTCTCAACTGCTTCCTCTACAATCTTGATTAAATCCACTGTAAACCCAATGCTCCTGTGGTCTTGTGTGTAAAGTGAGTGCACGTTCCCTTTCTGCCAGCCTGTTAGCCCTGGTGTCACATCCTCCCTCCCCTGCCCATCTCCACGGGAAGGAGAGAGTCCTTACCTCTTTATGCCTCCGTCTGGGGGATTCTAATAGCCCAGACTTCACAGAAGACACTAAAAATAATGCAATTTAAAGCCCCCTTTTGCTATGCTTTACCATTATCTGTGGGAATACGCAAACTAAGCTGTAAGAACAGGTAACTGTCCTCTGACTATATCAACCCGTGGAAACCAAGGATTTCTTTAAAGACCAGGAACAAGAAGGTCATCCATCTCAGGGAGAAGTCATTCACCGGCAGAAAAGGCAAGAAAGAGAGGCCTGAGACGGAAGGAATCGTAGTTACAGAGCGCCGGGACTTAGAAATATCATGGTCCACAGAGATGGAGGAAGCTCATGCTGTGCAGACACCGTTTTAAGATCGCGTTTAATTCCCATGACAACCCAACTTTTATCCCCCTTTTACGGGTGAGAAAGCTGAAGGTTAGGAGAGGCCAGGTCACATGATTAGGCAGAGGAGCTGGGGTTTTAAGGAAGGCAGTGTGACTCTGGTGTTTACACCCAGCAGGGAGGCGGCATTGGGGGCAGGGGAAGGCGGGGGGTGGGACGGGAGGCTGGAAATGAGAAATTGTTTTGGAACCATCACCAAACATCTTGAGCAGAGGTAAATCTCAGCAGTGAGGTTTAAAGAGCCACCAGGAATAGAAAGACAGGGAACCAGACTGCATTCACTGTATACAAAGCAAGGCGTGCCATCGGGCCCATGGAAACAGATGACCCCTGGGCTGGACAATGGGAGGAAGGCGTGTTTAGAAGGGGACTGTTTACAGAGCGGCAGGTGCAGCGGAAGGTGAGGCTGTGCCATGACCCGGGGCAGGGGCAGCAGAGGGCATGGCCGCTCTGCAGGGAAGGGAGCTGAGCCTGCAGTTTCTCTGGAGGCAGCCTGAGAGGAGCACAGACCTCAGCGAGGGGCAGCCTGGCCAAGGTGACCTTGAAAGGAAGGGCTAAGGACACCCTTGGTGCACTTTCTCCCTCCTGCTGGGGCTCTGCTTTGGCTGAACTTCCGGGGATGTTAAAGTACAGAGACTCCCTGTGGTCACACTACAGGCACCAGGAAGGGGGTTCAGGGGTGAACCCAAGCCGCCGCCTCAGAAGATAAGGCAGCACTTTTACTGGGAGTCGGCACGGGGCTGCTGGAGGGGCAAACTCTGACACGAAGGAGTGATAACTTCGCCTGGAATCCCGCAGCCGGCCCCTGGGTGGAAACTGCCTGAGTGAACGGGGCATGGTCTGTGCGGGTTCTGGAGTCCTGCAGGGGTGACCTGAGAGAGACCCCCAGGCAGGCCCTTAAAGGGCATGGATCAGCGGCTGCTTGTGTGGCTGGTGCTAGAAATGGCTATTCGGAAGAAGGACACCCAACCATTCAGGGAGCCAGGGGAGATGGGCAGGTCGGTGAGTCAGAGCCAGGGATCCCACCACCCTCACTCCATGCAGTCCAGGGGCAGCCTCTTCATCAGATCTGGACCCACCTCCAGGGGACCTTGGGGATAGGGTTGTGAATGAGTATATTCAGAAATAGCAAAGATGGAGAAAAAGGATACAAGGGAAAACATTTGTGACTATGTAGATGGCGGATGGTAACTAGACTTGGGGTGATCATTTCATAATACGCACAACTATCAACTCATTATGTTGTACCCCTGAAACTTGTATGTTTATGTCAGTTATACTTCCATCATTCTAGTAGAGGATTCTCTTTGTTTGTAGAGGGGTTTGATTTACAGTGAAAAGGAAATTAAAAAAATAATGGCCCTTCCACTGGGTCATTTGTTGCTAAAACCATAGGCTTCATTCAAAGAGCTGTGCCTCACCTGAAGGCCCAGAGCGAAGGCTGTCTTCAGGAGATGAGGACATAGAAGGACCTCCCACAGCTGCATACAGCAAAGGCAGCCTGTGAGCATAGCAGCACAGAGGACGGATGGGGGCTTCGTGTTACCCTGGGTCAGGGGCAGAGGAGGGGGTGGCACAGCAGGCCAGGGTGCCAGTCTGCAAGGAGCATGAAACACCTCTGGAACACACTGGAAATAAGGTGCCTATCAGCTCAGGTTTCCTTACGCCACCGCCTTCATCAGGGCAGACCTGGCTCTGGGGAAAGGATCGCCACCAGCCTCTTGGAGCTGCACCATTCACCCCGGCCGCCAGGATGTGCCTCCTGGCCGCTGCTTAAAGGCAAAGCGTGAAGAGATGACATTTGGAATCAAGGAATGCATGATGTAGTGCTGTTTCTTGGGGACTCATTTTTTTTACTTACATTTTGTCTTTAAAAAAACGTTCTCAAAGTTGTCTGGTTTATAAAATTGGAAGAGAAAATGGAAGAGAGGGCATGGAAAGGGTGATGGGTTTAGTTAGTGAGCGAATGAGTGAAGGGGATCGGTTCTGAACATTTACTCACTAGAGCATGTTTGTTCTCTATCCTCATTAAATACATTGAAGAAATATTTAAGGAATTCCAGCTCCACTGGGGGGGGGGGGGTTCCTTTGGGAATTCTGAGAGTCCAGCCCCACAAACTAACAAAATGTGTCAAATGCAGAAAATGATGTCGCTTGTTAATTTCTCTTTCTCTTACATTTCTTTGCAACAAACTCAAATTCATCGTGCACTTTCTATAAATCAGGCTCTAAGTGTTAAACATTTTGTTTACAATCCAAAGGGTTTTCACTGGTGCACCGACCTTGAACTCAGACACGTTTGAGACATATTCCAGTATGGTAGCCACTAGCCATGTGTTTATTTATGTTTAAATAGATTAGAATGAAATAAAATGTAAAATTCAGTTCTGAATTTTAAATGAGCCACGTACCTGTGTTGAGTGTTCAGTAGCCACATGTGGCAGACACTACCATACGCACAGAGCAGACCTGCACTTCCATCACCACAGAAAGCACTGTCGAGCAGCACAGTTCTAGGGCTTCCACAGCGGCTTCTACCTCCTGGGAACTCATTTATGCAGAAAGTTGCCATAATTGAGCACCTCCTTGGGCTGTTCGAGGTTCTGGGTTAGTTATATAAGACCATCTCACCATCGCCTCTCTCCCTCCTCACACATCTCACCCCATTTCAGAGATGAAGAAACTTGAGCACAGAGAGGCTAAGTCACCTCCCCACCATCACACAGCTAGTGAGTGACAGAACCATGGGAGTTTGACTTTAGAGCTTTGCTCATTCCAAGGGCATCTCCCCCACAGTAAGAGGAAAGCTCCACCAGCAACAAGAAAGAGCTGCTGGGATTCTGGCCCTTCTGACAGAGAAGTGGCCACACACCTTTGGGGGGCCAGAGGACCAAGCTCAATTCTACCATCAACTATCCTCTGAGTGTATTTAAAGTGGGGATGCTCACAGCACCCACCTTGCAGAGCTATGAGAATTAAACAAGGCAGTGCATGTAAAGCACTTAGCACAGTATCTGGTACGTACTAGCTGTTTAGGAAGGTAGATGTTATCATTATCTCTGGAGTGTGATTCCTTTCCTGCTAGTTGAGTTGGGGAAAGCAAGATTCGCTTGGCCAGCAATTCACATTTCCGAGTGTGGCGCGCCCCCTGCTGGTCTCTCCTGGATACATCACTTGGCTAGATGCTCTCTGAAGGAGCCCATCCTATTTGGGGGCAATTTGGCTCTAAAACAGGAAGGTCCCACGGGAGATATCCAGCAGGTGGGTGGGGTGGGGTGCTCCTTTACCTTGCAGCTCCTCTTAGCACTCAGGAGAAACTCGGAGCTTCCTACCTTTGCTGTGATCCCCTGCACCGCCTTACCTACCCGCAGATAGAGATGTGCCTCTTCAGCTCCCCATTCTCCATGTCCAGGCCAGGAACCCAGGGCCTTCTAGCTGCAGTCCACCTGCAAGCAGGGGGCATGAAGTACCACGCTGGAGTTCCTTTCGGCCCCATGCCACCCCCATATCCTAGCCATCTGACAGTCTTGTTGGTTTTTCTCCTAAATATGTTTAAAATGTGTTCACTCCTCTGCCTTCTCTGTCACTACTCCAGTCTAAGCCCCCACTATGGCTCACCTGGACACTGCGTCAGCCTTCTACTTGGTCCTCTTGTGTGTTCTCCCGCCTCCCTCCAGCCCAGGCTCCACACAGAAGCTAGTGCTGAGATGCCAGCTGCTCGGGGCCTTTAATAAACTACCAGCAGCCAAGCGCCAACCCCAAACTAACCAGCTTAGTGCTGGTGGCGGTGTCTGAACAGTAATAGCTCAAAGTTCTGGATGGTTCTTTTGTGCAGCCAGGATCCACAGCCACAGGGCCTCCAGTCGGACCAGCAGTGGCAGTAGTGCCTGGAGGGCTTGTGAGAACAGAGTGCCAGTTGCACCCGGGTGTTTGACTCAGGTCTGGGCTGGGCCTGGGACTTTGCATTTCTCACACGTTCCCAGGTGATGCCGACGCTGCTGGTTTGGGGACCTCACTCTGAGAGCCACGGCCATAGAAATATAACGTGGGTCACAAAACTCTCTATTTCAACGGCTTCTCTTTGCACTTAAATACATTTTTAAAAATTCACCTTCTGTGCCGTGGCCTGCCAGCGGGATGTGCCCCTCCCTCTTCCCTGCTCCAGCCGCCACCTCTCACCTGCCTCCTGTCCACTCCCTTGGCGGCTCCTTCTTTAACTCAGCTCCTGTCTGGCTGCCTTCGGGTGCATGGAAAGGTCACCTTTTTTTCAGAACCTTACCTGACTGTCCATTCAACATGTCTCCCTTGCCCTTTGCCCTTATTCTCGGTCTTGGCACCTGCTTCTTTCCTTCACAGCTCTTCTCGCCACACGGTGATTCCCCGCCTGTGCACACTGCCATCACCTGCCCATGGCTGGAATGCGGGCTGTGTGAAGGCGGGGACTTCGTCCGGTTCATGGCCATGCAACTATGGTGCTCAGGGCACGGTTACCGAGTGAAAACTGGAAAGGAACACAGAATAAGAGAAGGTAAAATTTAGAAGGAACAATATGAACAGGAGCCACTTTCCCCCGAGGTTACCACGGGCTGGTCTCTTCACATTCTATCTCCAATCCACGCAGTGACCTAGAAAAGCAAGTAGCGTTATCTTTAATTTACTCACATGGAAATGAAGACCCACAAAGGCAGGGAGATGTGGCTGAGGGCATGCAGCTCAAAGGGGCAGAGCTAGAGGGACTCAGCACTGCCCGCTTCCACAGCCACCGTGGGGTATAGACGGGATACAGGAGAGAAGGAAGGAAGGAAAGAAGGAAGGAAAGAGGGAGAGAGTGAAGGAGGGGAGGAGGAAGGGATGGAGGAACCGAAGGAAGGGCAGGAAAGGTGGAGCCTGAAGACCTCTTCCCTCGAGGACTTTTAACGGAAATTCTTAGCGAAGGCAAAAGGGGAAAACTGAGCTATAATCAAAGAACCCTTGCCCTACTTTGCAGGTCTCTGATTCTCCCACCTTCTCCTCAGAAAAGAATGATCAAGCAATGAGGGCTACCTCAACTTTCAAGGCTTTCTAGCAGATCGCCGAGCATTTGGAAGGAAAGCTCAGAAAGGGGATGGAGAAGGCAGGGCCTGAACCCGACCTGCTTCTGCACGGCCCACCCTCGCTTCCGGGCACAGTACTAGTTGCTCGTTCAAGGTCCTTCTGCAGCCACTGCCTCATGACTACATCAGGTAAGGAGGTACCAGACACTATAACACATAACACTGCCCTCCCGATCTTCACATACTAGTAGAAAAACTGCTCCTTGTTGGGGGAGGGGGCAAGAGAGTGAGGGGGTACTCCCAAGAGAGTGAGGGGGTACTTGGCTGGGGAAGGGGAAAGAGGGGAAGGCCTGAAAGCGAGGCACATCACTGACTCACATTCAGGGGCCACAACTCAATGCCTTCGCTATACTTCGCTGGAAAGAGAGCCTGCTTCTCAGGTAGGGGCAGCGAGCCAGTTTCCGCCTCACTCCCTGAGCTCCGTGGGGAGCACTCCACCTGGTGTCCCCCTCTCTCTGCAGACAGAACTTCCTCACTGCAGAGAAGGCTGTGAATGCCGCCGCCCCAAGGAGAGGGCACCTAGACCTCGCATTCCCATCTCGGAGGAAATGAGGTCTCTAGGATTTCCCTGTGGGGAAGCTGGAGTTTGGGGAAGGAGGGAAGGAAGAGGAGGCTGGATGCACCAATTTGTTCCAGGCTAGTCTTGGCTGAAGAAGGGAGACAGCTTGCCACCATTTGAGTGTGAAAAGCCTACCTGAGACCCAGCCTAGGTGTTTCAAAATTTCACGGAGCAAACACTGAGCATTGACAGGTCGGCAGATATAGTCATAGGCCTTTGGGTCACCAATAAAGAAATAAAGAATGTGACCTGCGCCTATTCTTTAGCTGGTTGAGATTTTGAAAACATCTGTGATTTAAGTTTGAAATAATATTCAAGATTATATTCAGTAGGTAACATAAATGATCTCATTTAATCTTCACAACAACCCTAAGAGGTAAATACTATCATTATCCCCATTCTACAGAGGAGGAAACCAAGACCTAAAGAGATGAGATAATTGTCCTAAATCTTCCCACTCGTACAAGGCAGGAATGGGCCCTAACTGCATTACTCCGTCCCTGCTGCTAAATTGCAGCTCTGTGTGCCCCCCTCACAGCACAGGCACGATGTAGGCGGCTGCGGAAGGCAGGAATCGGTGTGGAGTTCTGAGCTGTTTGAATCCGAGCACAGGTGGAAGCTGACCTTGGAGCCAAGCAAACTGTGTGACCTGGGGAGATAGTCCCTCGCCTTGCCCTTTAGTTTCCTTCTGTGAAATGCAGGAGCTGGCCCAGATGACCTTAAACCAGTGGTTCTCAACCTGTGGGTCTCGACCCCTTTGGCAGTTGAACCACCCTTTCATCGGGGTCGCCTAAGACCATCCTGCATATCAGATATTTATATTACGTTTCACAACAGCAGCAACATTACAGTTATGAAGTAGCAACAAAAATAATTTTATGGTTGGGTCACAACATGAGAAACTGTATTTAAAGGGCCAGAAAGTTGAGAAACATTGCCTTAAACCCTTTGTTCTTACAAAAGCCACAGGGCTAGTGGGAAGGGCAGAAGCTGGCACAGATTCCTGTTCTTTCCACCTATGTCAGCCTTTGTATTCCTATTTGTGAAATGGGAATTAGGTCTGGTTTGCTAATTTTCCTTCTGGTGTCTGACACAGGGAACATAACAGGAGCTCAATAAATCCCACTGCCCTGCATCTCACACCTGCCTGCAGGTGGCAAGAATGTGTGAGCAGAAGGCAGACCTCTAAGCGTCAAGCTGCTTCTGAGAGTGTAGGGTACCTGACCCTGCTCCTGGGAACCAGGGGCATCTGGGGAGCACCTGAGGACTGAGTGTGACATCACACAAAGTCCCCTGCCCCATCCCTGAAGCGCCAACCTCGGACCACCTGGGTTCCCAGCAATCTCTCAGAATCCCCAACAGGCAAGTTTCAGGACTTTGGGGCACAGGCTATAGCTGTCCCCACAGCCCTCTCCAGCAGCCTGATTTCTTAGGATGGATTTGGGATGCTCCCAGGAGCCCTGTAGCCTGGCAGATACTGAGGAAGGCAGAAGGGAAGGCAGTGTCTCAGAACGGTTGCCTGGTTACAGAGTGGCCTGGATCACCTGGTCTCTTTCCCTCCAGTGCCTGGGAGAGGGACTCCCTGCCGGGGTGGGGGGGGGGGGGCGGGATGCATGTTCACACAGCCCAGCCGTGCCTCCCCTTCAAAATCAGGCTCAAGGGGTTGAGCATCAACCTATGAACCGGGAGGTCATGGTTTGATCCCGGTCAGAGCACATGCCCGGGTTGTGGGCTTGCTCCCCAGTGTGGGGCGTGCAGGAGGCAGCTGATCAATGATTACCTCTCATCACTGATGTTTCCATCTCTCTCTCCCTCTCCTTTCCTTTTTAAAATCAATAAAAATATATTTAAGAAAACACACAAAAAAATAATGAGCCTAACAGTACACACAGCTCACAGGCTTCTTGCAAGGCTCCTGAAGAGCTCACATAGGAAGACACCACCAGGGCCGGACATCAGCAGCCAGTGCTGCCCGCCCGAGCCCAACCCTGCGCCCAGGGAGGTGCCATCTGACGGCCAGGTCAGGAGCCACTGCCTAATTCAAGGTCCCAGAGCAAAGGACAGGCAGGCTGCTTGTTCGGAAAGCAGAGAAGAGGCGCAGCTGACACTGAACCGTGATGCCGGCTGTGTCCTTGTGCCTCAGTGCTCGGTACTTACTACCTAGCACCCTGCCCCCGGGTCCGGGGAGCGCAGACCTCGGGAGCTGTCCACCCAGCATGTGGGGCACGGCCTTTCGCTGCCAGGAGCCAGGGAGCAGGGAAATGCGTCCAGGAATCCCGTGCCCACAGGGCTTTGCCCCACCACAGTGGACAGGCAACCAACCCCAAATGCTGCAGCCTTCCCCCAGGAGGCACTCGTGCATGGTGGGGGGGAGAGGCTCACCCCTGCGGGGTTGCCCACTGAATACCCCCTCCCCTTGCCCAGGTCCTGGGCAGGTGTGGGGTGATGGGACCAGGAGAGCAAGGAGGGCAGATGGGGCGAGGCCTGTGACCCAAGGGGTGGGAAGCTGGCAGCTGAGAACCCACCTGGGGAGGTGGTGGGTGTGGGGCTTCCGTGAACAGAGACTCTCCAACCCTGACAGCATGCTCTGAGGGCCAGCAATCACCGATGTGAAGATAGAGATACTAAGAATGTCAGGACAGCGATAGCTCCACCCCACATGCAGCCAGACGAGGTCTTGCGCTGGTTGCACGCCTCCTGGCAACACTGTCCCCGTTCTCGCCTGGCTGTTGCTAACGCCCCTCTCAGGGCCTCGGTTTCCCCTTCTCTCCATAGGAGACAGGGATGCCTGGGGCTTGCACCCTCTTCCAGCTTCCAGATTTTATGACCTTAAGTCCACTGACCGGCTGTGGCACGGCAAGTCCCTTCCCCTCTCCGGGCCTCAGTTTCCCCACCTGTAAGTCAGGGTCCTGGGATCCTCACAGCCTTTCTAGGGGTTAAGCTTGAAGAGGCCCATCCTCCCAACCCTCCCTGGTCTGAGGGGACCTTTTCCTTCTGTGGAAAGACAGTTAAGTTCAAGCAGGCGCTGGGTGTGGGGCTGGCGGGGACGTTCCTGGTGTCTTCCCTCTGCCTCCAGGAATGAACTTGGGGGTCATGAGGTCAGAAAGGAGGGGAGTGCCCCTGTGCTATCACTGAGTGTCTGTGGCCCCTGAGAGATGATAGAGGATATATGCTGGCGGGAGAAGGGCTGAAAAAGGAGCTAATGAGCCATCGTGTGTCTACGTGTTGAAGTCTTCCCACAAATCCCCAATGTACGGGGTCCAGAGAGCTTCCAGGCATGTGGGCACCTCCCTGTACTGGGAGGGGAACACCCCATTACTGCAGGGACAGGAGCTTCTGCTGGGGACCCGCTCAGACCTTGCAGATGTGCACCAGGCACCTCCTCGTCTGGCTGTTCATTTGTATCCTGTACTGCAACCTGTAATGACCTGGTAAACATGTGTTTTCCTGAGGTCTGTGAGCTGCTCTAGCAAATTAATCAAACCCAAGGCAGGGGACACGGGACCTCCAATTTGTAGCCATGTGGAACAGAAGTTGTGGGGAGCCTGAGGACCCACTCCCTGTGATTGGCCTCTGAGGCAGGGCTGCTCGTGGAACTGAGACCTCCCTCTGTGGGATCCGACGCTGCCTCCAGTTTAAGAGTGTCAGAATGCAGCTCAACAGGACACCCACCTGGGATCAGAGAATTGATTGGGAGGGGCCACATCAGAAGTGATCGGAAGCGAGGTGATCTGTGTGAGAGTAAGGGAGAGGGACACCGGAGCAGAAGTCTAGGTTTCCCCCATGCCCTTCCATAATTCTTACGTTAAAGCCTTAGCCCCCAATGTGAGGGCCTCAGGGGTAGATGAGGCCATGAAGGTGGAGGGTTAGTGCCCTTGTGGGAAGAGACGCCAGAGCTTCCTCTCTCTGCTACGTGAGGACAGGGAGAAAGCCCGTCTGCAGCCAGAAGCAGGGCCCTTTGCCAAGAGCCCAGTCTGCTGGCTCCTTGGTCTTGGTCTCCCTAGATCAGAGCTGTGAGAAATAAATGTCTATTGTCTAACCATCCAGCCTATGATGTGCTGATAAGGCAGCCACCGAAGCAACTAATGCAGCCTGCAGGGATGGCGCCCAGGAACAGGAGGCAAAGATTAGATCATCAGAGGTGAGAAAGCAGGCAGCACTGGGAGTTCGTTCGTTCATTCATTCATTCATTCATTCATTCATTCATTCATTCATTCATTCGTTTACCTGGATGGTTGCAGTGGCTTCTGCCCCATCTCTCTGCTTCCATGCAGTTACTCTCCTTTAATCCATTCTCTTCACAGCAGCCTTAGAGAGCTCCTTACATGATAAACAACTGCGTCCTTCCCTCCGAGAAACTCCATCTGTTAGGATGAAGTTCAGCTGTGACAGGTAATGTACTAACAGTCTCTCTTTCACAGGCTGTCTCAGCTTGTGGCACCTCCCTCCTTGGCCTCCATGTCCAAGGTCACTCCAAAGGCCAAGATGGTGCTGGGGCTCTAGCCAATTAGTCTGTGACCCGCATAGCAGCAAGGGCAGGGGCTTGCCTGCGAGGGCTGGAGCTTAAGTGCCAGGCCCACACCTACAGAGGAGGCCGGACAAGGAGCCCACATTCCAGGCAGCCACTGCCCAGTTCAACCCTGGGCGCTTTAATGAGAAGGAAGGGGAAGGCGATATGGAAAGAACGGATACTCAGCACATAATCCCTCCCTAGCTCCCTCTTGTACTTGGAATAAAACCCATACTCTTCACTGTGGCCACACAGCCCAGTCTCATCTCCCATCATGCTGCACGCCCATGACTTTCTTGGGTTTGTCCAAGGCCAGGGCTCTTTCTCACGCAGGGCGTCCCCGATGCTGCCCCCTCAGCCTGGGACAGCTTGACCCACTCTGCGTGCTGGCCCTTCCTGTTCTTCAGGTCTTGGCTGCTGTGTCACCTCCTGAGAGAGCTCTCCTACCACGCCGTCTGGCACAGTGCTCCCCGCCATCCTTGGTTGCCTCCTGTTTTTCTCTCTGTAACATGCGTGGCATGGGAAGTCTTTCATTAAGTTATCCGATAAAAAGCAAGACCGTGAGCAACTGCATCCTTCTTGGTTGATTTCCGCCTCAGAAAGGCAGCTCCGTCAGGAGAAGGTTTGTGTCTAGTTCACAACTATATCCCCAGAGACTCTCTGGACAAATATTATCGCTCGCCCACTGTGTACCAGGACTTTAAAGACAGGAGCATGCTCAGTGCTCATCTGCAGAGGCAGCAGATGGGACTTGGGTTCTCCCCCCCCCCCACGACCCGGACCCGGACCCGGACCCGGAGCCGGAGCCGGGCGCACACCCAGGCAGAGGGGCCCAGGGAAGGGACTTCTCTCCCACTTTTAACTTTTGTGGCCTGTTGTTTACTCTTCAGTCTCAGTAGCTTTACATCCTTTCTGGAAGAGAGGCAGGTAAAAACAAATACAAGGAAAAGATCTCAGGGATTTGGGTGTGTCCAGTTGCCAGGAATAGAAACCTATTCTCACCAATGGAGGCCTCTCTGAATGGCAGAGCCCCCCAAGCATCCGGCCATCTACTGGGGTATCTTAAAGGGCAGCAACCAGATATGCAACTCAGCCTCCTCAAACTGTTCGTAGGAAATTGCTTATTTTGTTTATAAGAATTTGGTGAGTTAGAATGAACAGGTTAGCCAAGTAGCTAACATCCATTCAAAAATGCATAATTGAGTAATAACTGATCTGGATTTAGGACTTTAATTTTAAAATCTCACTAAGTTTATAATATGTGATTTTAGAACACGTTAGACTCTTTAAGGATTGCCATATTTGTTAATTTAATAGCTTTATAGACATAATTTAAGCATCTAGAAAGATTTGTCAATAATACAAATGAACTACTAAAAATTAAACTGAATACTCAGGATTTATAAATGTAGGTTAATTAAGTTTGCAAATGCAATCAAACATTTTTCAAATGTCTCTTAGGAAGATGCATAGCTGAGCTTAAACCCTTGCTTTTTTAACATCTGACTTTTAACAAATTAATCATTAATTTCTAAAACCATGATGCACTTCAGAATAATATTTTCTATACCCTTAAACCACCGAGGACTTTAAACATTCTTTATCACGTCTACCCCTCCTCAGAATATAAGCCTCATAAGAATAATACTGTGCATGTTACTCACTGCTGAAGTCTCAGTCCTTAGGGCTGTGCCAGCACATACTAAGTGCTCAGGAAAATGTCGAGTGAGTGACAGTTCATCTCCTTTTCTGCTGGGCTTAAAAGCTCTTCATTCTACACCACACCAACATCTTCCTATGGTTTTCAAATGGATGGATGGACCGACAGACAGATGGACAGATAGGTGGATGAACAAACAAACAAACAAATGGCGCTTGTATGAAACACTGGCCACTGCTGCCGCCATGGTTGATAGCCTGGACTGTGCACTCAGCCTGCACAGACCCAGTCCTCTGCTTCGACCCACGTTTAAGAAATATTGAGAGTCTTCAGGCTTTAAAAATAGATGCTAGCTTCAATCTGCTCACCAGGCAAGATGAAAGGCAAAGCTGGGCTCAGGATGCCAGTGGCAACATTTAAAGTTGTTTGCTTAAGATATGTCAATAGATAGGCCTTCAGGGGAAGAGATTCAATATGGTTTACATACGACAAACAGGAGGAAATCCTCAGGGAAGGAGCCTGGAGGAGATAAGTCTGTAGGTAAATAGTTTGGGAGAAACTGGAGCCGCTTCCTGGAGGGGGCCATGACAGCCTGCTGCTGGGGGTGGCTGGGTGTAGCTGGAGAGCAGGGTGGGCAGGAGACATGGAATCAACCAGCTTCAGAGCCAGGCCTCTCAAATTTCAGTGCACGAGTGAGTCCTGGCATCTAGAGGAGGCAGCTTGGATTCAGAGGGCCTGGGTGGGGCTGAGTCTCTGTGTCCCACAGGCTCCCCGGGCACCGGTGCTGCTGGCCTGTGGGATGCGCTCTGAAGAGCAGTCTGCGGTGTGAAACATACACGCCCTCCAGACACCTCAGTGCAAAAAGTCAGCCCAAACCCAGAAGTACAAGCAGGGCCAGCGCTGCCTTTGTTCTCACCAGGCAGGTGTCTCTTTGCATGAACCACCTTGAAACAATTCTGCAGAGGTTCATTGACTTGTTCAACAAAAAAATTACTGAGCATCTACTAAGTATCAGACACTGTGCCGGGTTTTGAGGATACGGTGGGAAGCAACCATGACAAGGTCCCTAACCTTGACGAGTTTACATCCAGTCTAGAAAATCAGACAATAAACCCATACGCACATGTAGACATATACCAGCAAAACAAGATAAAATTGCTTCAGTGTGTGATAAATGGCAAAAGAAAACAAAACAGGGTTCCATGGGCCAAAGAGGGTTTGGGAAGGAGAGCTGCGGGGAAAGGGTGAGCATAACCAGCCGTGCAGAGTCCCCAGGCTAAGCAGCAAGGAAAGGCCCTCCGTTGAGAAAGAAGCTGGTGAATTTGTGGGGGGGTGGACTGGCTGTGGTTGAAGTATAGTGACAAACGGGGAAAGAATTAATTTGGAGCCAGATTGTGTAAGGAGCTGGGGTTTTATTCTAAGGGTGCTGATAGGTAAAAGGTTTCCAACAGAAGAGTGAGATGGACACTTTTGAAAGACCACTCTGATCAATCTTTAAATCACTAACAGTAGCATGACCAGCCTTTCTTTCTGTGCCTCCCGATAAAGTGAAATGTGGAGGACACAGCCTCCATGGTGAGTAGTCTTGCTGAGTATGTCTGTAAATCTAACACCTAGTTTAGAGGAACTGCAGGAGGTGGAGGATTAAGTTCAAGGACGCCTGGAGGAAGCACTCTGAAAAACGCAGGTGGGACCGTGGGTGGCCTTCCTTCTCCACAATCAGTGGCGTGAAAAAGGGAGGGTGCTTTAGATGAAAGGGAGTTTAAAGGTATCTCAGCCAAATGAGTGCAATGTGTGGGTCTTAACTGATTGTGGTTCCAATAAACCACCTGCATTTGGGGGACAACTGGAAGCATTTTAAGGTGGAAACAGGATCTTAGGTAATAACGAAGAACCATTGTAATTATTTTGGGCATCAGAAGGCATTGTGGTTAAGGAGAAGGAAGTCCTTATTTTTTGGAGGTGAATATTGAAGAATTTAGGAGTGGAAACTAGCGACATTTGAAATTTGTTGATGATTTGCTTCCAGTGAATAAAATATAAGTGAAGGAGTTGGGTGCCCCCTCTGAGATCCGGTTATGAAAGCTCCTGACTTCCAATTTGCTGACACCCTGATTGGCTCTTTCTTAGCGCTTGCTCACTCGGATGAAGCAAGATGCCCTGTCTTCATCTCCCTGGGGAGAGCCGCTGGGCCTGGGACCGAGGACAGCCCCACCAACAGCCTGCGAGGAGCCAAATCCTGCCAACAACCCTGAGAATGAGCTGGGAGCAGATTCCTCCGCAGGCAGCCTAGCAATGACTGCAGGCAAGTCCCTGTCACCAATGTGCCCCTGGGAGACCCTGAAAGGGTCTCAGATCCAGCTAAGCCACACCTGGACCCTTGTGGCATAGACACTTCTGTGAGATAAAATAATTGTGGTTTTAAGCTGCTAAGTTTTAGGGTGGGTGATTTGTTATGTAGCAATAGATAACTATAGACAGATAAATATTGATACAGATGAATAACTATATAATGTAACACACCATTATGTAAATTTATCATAATCCACTTTCCTAATCTGTTATAAGGGGCAATTATGTTATTTCCAAGACTTTTGCTCTTATAATACTAGGGGCCTGGTGCACAAAATTTGTGCACATTAAAAGGGAATTAATTAGAGGAAATATTTTAATATTGCTATTTGCCCTTTGCTGGGGTTGGGGACATGAGCCTCACATCCCCAGGCAGCACAAGTCTCCGCCCACCTGCTCCTGCTGCACATGCACCCTGATGATTGGTCATTATGTGACAGCATCCCAACTGATTTGCATATTATCCTATTATTAGATAGACTAGGGGCCCGGTGCAAAAAAAATTGTGCACTCGGGAGGTCTCTCAGCCCAGCCTGTGCCCTCTCGCAGTCTGGGACCCCTCTGGGGATGTCCACCTGCTGGCGTGCCTGGTCAGCCTGGGTGAGGGGCTGATGGCTGTTTGCAGGCTGGCCAAGCCCCCCAGTGGGGTCTCTCACCCCATTGGGGTGTGGCTAGGCTGGGTGTGGGCCTAAGGGCTGTTTTCTGGCTTTCAAGCTACCCACAGCTCCCATTGACCCAATGTCCCAGCAAGGCTGGCTGGAAGCAGGTTTCTGGGGTTTATTTATCTTCTATAATTGACACTGTTCCTTTAAGCTGAGGCCTAGGCAGGTAACGAAGCCTCCTGTTGGCTTCAGCTCCGTGGCTTCTATAATTGAAACAATGTTGCAAATATGTTGCCTGGAGCACAGAAAGGCCCAGCCAGCTGGCAGACAGTTTACTGCTGGTGCAACGGAAGCCTACTGTTGACTCTAGCTTGGTGACTGCCGGCCTCCATCTTGGCTGGGTTAATTTGCATACAGCCACTATGATTGGCTGGTGGGCGTGGCTTAGGTGTCCTGTAGAAATGGTCAATTTCAATATTATTCTTTTATTAGATTAGATTAGATGGCAATACACATATAGTAGTCCTGTCATACTTTTGGGAAAGTAATCTCTGTTTTCTTTCATTAAACTTTACTGGAGGATATTTTTTCCATTGATATTTGTCTTAGAGAGAGTGGAAGGGAAGAAGGAGGAAGAGGGAGAAGAGAGAGAGAAACATCAATGTGAGAGAGCCTCCCACATAGCATGCATCCCAACCATGTACATGCCCTTGACCAGAATCAAACCCTTGACCCTTGGTTTCACTAGCTGGTACTGTGACTACTGAGCAACGCCTGCTGGAGCAGGAAAGTGTTCGTAAGGTACACTCTTAGTTTGGAGAATTACTGAATTGTCCCTCTGAAAGTCACCAATTTACACTCCTATCAACGTGGCTTAAAAGCACTGCAGGGGGAGCCCTGGCCATGTGGCTCAGTAGTCACAGGCTCAATTCCTGGTTAAGAGCATGTACCTGGGTGACAGGTTCAATCCCCCGGGCAGGAGGCAACCAACCAATTGATGTGTGGCTCTCACATTGATGTTTCTCTCTCTCTCTCTCTCTCTCTCTCTCTCTCTCTCTCTCTCTCTCTCTCTCTCTCTCTCTCTCCCACCCCTCCCTTCCATTCTGTGTAAAAATCAAAGGAAAAAATAGGATTAACAACAACAAACACAAAAGGAAGCAGCACAGGGGAGACTACTTCTGCAAATATTGAATAGTGTCACTTTTCCTTCATTTGACAAATGAAGAAGATTCTCATTGGTGTTTTAATTTATAGATTATTGATTATGAAATAAATCGGGCATTCTCATTTGCTTGTCCTTTATTTTAAATTTTCTAAAAACGACCTGCTTGTGCCTTTTCACCATTTTTCTTTCTAAATTTTCCTTTTCTTCTTATTTTTTTTCTTTCTTCATTATTTTGTTTTAAATTTTTTTCAGTAAGCACTCATTTCTTTAACGGATTGCTCATATTTGTTAATGAAATAATGCCTTAATCTGGCAAATCGTTTTCTCCTAGTTTTTCTTTAGTCCCTGTATATGGTTTTACTTGTTTATTTGTTCATATATAAATTTTTTACTTTTATGTGATTAAATGAGTGACTTTTCTTTTTTGAAAAACATATTTTTATTGATTTCAGAGAGAAAGGGAGAGAGAGATAGAAGCATCCTTGAGGAGAGAGAATCATTGATTGACTGTCTCCTGCACGCCCCCTACTGGGGATTGAGCCAGTAACCTGGGCATGTGCCCTTGGCCAGAATAGAACCTCAGAAGTTCCGCAGACCGAACTTCTGAGCCAAATCAGCTAGGGTGTGTTTTTTCTTCTTTATATCTTCTGGGTTCCTGTCGGCTCTAAAAAGGTCATCTTACTTAAGGACGCTGACAGTGAGATGGATGATGAAGGCAATGACATGAACCGAGGAGGGAGGGATGATGGCCATTCACTTCATTCTGTGGGCCAGTCTCGGGGCCAGAGCCCTGCGCACATCCCATCATGCCATCCTTGAACTTCCTTAGGAGACACATGCTGTGGACTCTGACTTACAAACGGGGAACTGGGTGCCAGGGAAGGAAGCGACCTGTGCAGATTTTAGAAACCCACCCGGAACCACTGAGCACTTGCAAAGACCGATTCTGGGTCATTCCCTGAGTTTACGCCAACACCGAGCACTGGGCCTCTGTGACCACAAAGCGACCTCTGATTAAAATGCTGTTTCATTACCAAGGAAACCTCCTACTGCATAGAAAATGGAGCCACAGGTGATTTACACGCACAAGGAGGCAGATGTGGGAAGGGAACGGTTGCTGAGAACCAGCTCCTCTGGGCCTGGCACAGAAGCGGCCTCTCAGAAGGGCTTGCATCCTGTACCAATTAAGTCTTTGGAGTGACAATGGCTTCCTGATGTGGAGATCACTTTGAAACGTGTGGCTGGTGGTTAAAGCCATTAGTCCCACTGGGCTTCAAGGACAACTACAAAGAAAACATTTTGTAAATTCGCAAGCAGCATGGATTTGCCAACCCCTGGGTTAGCGTGAACTGGTCAAGCAATTGCTTTTACCACTATTTCCTATGAGGACTGATTCCTGGGAGAGATGGAAAACAAACCTCCCGTCAGACAACAATGGGCTTCTTAAGGTCTCTCTGCGCCTGGCAGCTGCTGTGTGAAGGGCTTGGCTCTTTCCTCTCACAAAGAGTTTCTATTTCAGGCCCAGGATCAAGGGGATGCAAACGAGTCTAGTGCCTCTGGCCTTTTCTTTCTTGGCTGGCTGCTGGGGACACTGAGGAAGGCATTCTGAACGCTTCCCAGTCAGAGTGGAAGTTGGGCCACAGAAAAATGGGATAGGAGGGAAGTCTAACCAACTGGATGGCGACCTCATCCTGCCTTCCAGGGGCCGGGACTCAGCTGCCCGTCGGAATGTAGGTGAGTAGCCACCGGGAAGGGCCCTGCGATTCTGTCTTCCTCAGCTCACTCAGGTGCAACAGGTTCTCATTCCTCCTCTTTCTGTGCGGAAGCTCCTGCTGTGGCCCGTGGGTGTGTCAGGAGTGAGGAGATATTGGCTTTAGCCTCGGCATTGCCCTTTCAATAATCTGATGTTCCGGACGCAGCTGCTCACCTATATATCTCACCTACACTGGGTGGTGAAGACTCTGGGTTTGGTAGTCAGGCTGTCAGACTCTCTTAACCTTGTTTCTTCATCTTTAAAATGGAATAAAATAGTGGCTCCCCTCAACAGCTGTCATGAGGGGACACGTGCAAAGTACTTAGGGCTCCAAGCAAATGGTACCCTTTGGAGTGGCCCTGGCCTTTCACACAGTGCACAGTCAGGGTTCTCCAGAGAAACAGAACCACAGGAGTTTTCTATCTTTAGACAGATGTATAG
>PVJC01009646.1:0-45414 GCA_004026665.1 Murina feae | reverse complement strand
GTTCTTCCATCTGTTTATGTCTTCCTCTATCTCTTTTTTCAACGTTCTGTAGTTTTCTGAGTAGAGGTCTTTTACCTCTTTAGTTAAGTTTATCCCTAGGTATCTTAGTTTTTTTGGTGTGATGGTAAATGGGATTTTTTTTTAGTCTCTCTTTCTGTACGTTCACTATTGGTGTACAAAAATGCCATAGATTTCTTGGTGTTAATTTTGTATCCTGCTACATTGCCGAATTTATTTATTAAGTCTAAAGGAGTGCATACATTTAAACACAAGAAATTGTTTAAACAAGTTTGAAGCTGTAGGAGCTGCACCGGTGGCAGGAAGGAGAAACCCAGAAGACCTGTGTCCTGTTTACCTTGAGCTAACCTCCCGCACCCCTCCCTTACTTCTCACAGAGCTGCTAAAAGTAATACAAAATTATATTGTATGTAAACTGTAATTGAAACATAAAATTTAAGCCCTGGATGGTGTGGTTCAATGGTTAGAATATTGCCTCACAGATCTATGGGTTGAGAGTTCAATTCCCAGTTGCAGGTTTGGTCCCAAATCCCAGTCCAGGGTGCCTGTGGGAGGCAACTAATCAACGTGTCTCCCTCACATTAATGTTTTGCTCTCACTCCTCCCCCTCCCCCTGCACTCCCTCTCTCTGTCTCTAAAAACCAATGGAAAAATGTATCCTCAGGTGAGGATTAACAAGCAATATTTGAGACCTACACTAATTGGAGAAGTGTCATTTAGGACCTTTCCCATGTTTTAATTGAATTATTTGTCTTCTTTTTATTAAGTTGTATGAGTAAGGCATGTCCTGTGCCCTCAATGGTATTGCAGTCTAGTCAGGGGCAGACAGAAATGTGAGTGCACCTGTTGCCCCACATCTTCACAGATATTTATTGTTTGGGGGCGTTTTTTAAATGATCACCTTCTTGGGTTTGTAGTAGTGGCCTCTCAATGGTCTTTTTAGCACTTATGACCTGATTACACTGAGCACTTTTTCTTATACTTATGAGCCATTTATATTTTCTTCTTAACAGATTGAATGCTCAAGCCTTTTGCCAGTTTTTATTAGTCTTGTTTGTCTTCTTATTATTGAGTTGTCAATACTTTCAATTTAAATTTTCTCAATTACAGTTTGCACTCCATATTATTTTGTATTAGTGTCAAGTGTACAGTATGTGATTAGACAATCATATACTTTTCAAAATGTTCCCCTCAATATTTCCAGTACCCACCTGGCACCATACAAAGTTATTAGAATGTTATTGACTACATTCTCTGTGCTGCGCTCTACAACATGACTACTTTGTAACTACCAATTTGTACTTCTTAATACCTCATCTTTTCCACACAACTGCCCCACTTCTCTGACAACCATCAGTCTGTTCTCTATATCTGTGAGTCTGTTTCTGTTCTGTTTGTTTGTTGGTATTGTTCTTTGGATTCCACATATAAGTGAACACATATGGTATTCTTTATATATTGATTCTAGATATAAATCCTTTGTTGAATATATGTATTACTAATATTTGTTTCTAGTAAGCCACCTGCCTGATTTTCTTAATAATGTCGTTGATAGGGGAGGAACCAAGATGGCGGCGTAAGGCATACACCTAAAATCGCAGTGTCCCACATCCACATTAAAAAATACAACTATAAAGCTAAACAGCCATCCTCCAGAACCAAGGGAGTGGAAGCTTTACAACTAGAAGGCAAGAGAAGGAGTGCATTGAGACTGAGTAGTTCTCGGCACCAAAACTGAGAGGTACGGACATGCAAAACGGTAGCTTCGGCACCTGAGTGGGCGGCTTATAAGGGATTACAAGCTCCGGGGTCGCAGTGAACTCAGTGCGGGCAATCTGGAAATAGGGTGTAAGACGAGTGGCATTCTAGCAGAGCTGTTCGCAGTGATCACTGAAGTGGAGCTCCAAGACTCGGGGGCTCAGGGGCACACAGATGCCAGGGTGCCAGGGCGTGGAGACGCCAAAATGGGGAAAAGCCACAGAGCTGGCTGAGGGGAAGCCATCGTGGGTTGCTCCGCCCCAATGACTCTGAGACCCTGCCCCACCCAATCTACAACCCCACCCAAGCTGTGTGCCTGTCTGCCGGCAGCCTAATTTAACAGACTGCAGCTGGGACAGAAAACACCACTCTATAAATGCAGGGAAGCAGCCAAAATGCAGAGACAAAGAAACAGATCACAAATGACAGAAATAAAGGAAAGCAAATGACTGGATATAGAGTTCAAAACCACAGTTTTAAGGTTTTTCAAGAATTTTCTAGAAATCACCGATAAACTTAGTGAGACCATCAATAAATCTAGCGAGACCCTTGAGGATATGAAAAAGGATCAACTAGAAATTGAGCATTCACTGACTGAAATAAAGAATATTATGCAGAGATCCAACAGCAGACCAGAGGTTCACAAGAATCAAGTCAAAGATTTGAAAAACAAAAAAGCAAAAAGCACCCAACTGGAAAAGAAAAAAGAAAAAAGAATCCAGAAGTGTGAAGATAGTGTAAGGAGCATCTGGGACAACTTTAAGCGTGCCAACATCAGAATTAGGGGTACCAGAAGAAGAGAGAGGGCAAGATATTGAAAACCTATTTGAAGAAATAATGACAGAAAACTTCCCCTACATGGTGAAAGAAATAGACTTACAAGTCCAGGAAGTGCAGAGAATCCCAAACAAAAGGAATCCAAGGCGGACCACACCAAGACACATCATAATTAAAATGCCAAGGGCAAAAGACAAAGAGAGAATCTTAAAAGCAGCAAGATAAAAACAGTTAGTTACCTACAAGGGAATACCCATATGACTGTCAGCTGATTTCTCAACAGAAACCATGCAGGCCAGAAGGGAGTGGCAAGAAATATTCAAAGTGATGAATAGCAAGAACTTACAACCAAGATTACTCTACCCAGCAAAGCTATCATGTAAAATTGATGGTCAGATAAAGAGCTTCACAGACAAGAAAAAGCTAAAGGAGTTCATCACCACCAAACCAGGATTGCTTGAAATGCTGAAGGGCATTCTTTAAGAAGAGGAAGAAAAAGAAAAAGGTAAAAATAAAAAATATGAACAACAAACGGACAACAAATACATACCTATCAACCAGTGACTATAACAATTAAGTCAACAGAAATATCTGATGAACAGAATAAGCTAGTGAATAGAATAGAAGTAGGGGCATAGAAAGGGAATGGACTGACAACTCTCAGGGGGAAGAGGGTGTGAGGTGTATGGGAAGAGACTGGACAAAAATCTTACATCTATGGATGAAGACAGTGGTGAGGGTAAAGGCATGGGGTCAGGGGAGAATCAGGTGGAGGGGAGCAATGGGGGAAAAAAAGAACATCTGTAATAATCTGAACAATAAAGATTTTTTTAAAAAATAATGTGGTTGATAAAAATCAAAGCTTTATATTTTGATAAATTTTAATTTATTACTTTGTTACAGTTCATGCTTTTAGGTCCTAAGAAATAATTGCCCCCCCCCCTTCCCCCGGAGATGCTCTCTTCTTTTTTTATGGAAATACTAAGGGCTTGGTGCACAAATTCATGCACCTTGAAAGGAACTGTGGGCCATGAGGCTGCAGTAGGCACAGGAGTGAGACTTGGCCCATCCTCTGTGCTCTTGCCCAGTTCCTCTTGCCACGGCCCCTGTCCCATGTCCATGGGCAGCCCCATTCCCACCACCATTGCTCCCACATACTGACAGCACTGCCCCGCTCACACCTACTGAAAGTGCAGAGCGATTGGGGCTGGTGCCAGCAGCAGGTACTAGCAGCAGCTGCTGCCCCAATTGCCCCTCAGAAGCAGGGAGAGGTAGAGAAAACCTGAGGGGCAATCAGGGCCATCAGCCCCCACTGGCACCTGCTGATAGCGCTGAGCGATTGGGACTGGTGCCAGGCACTGGCAGTAGGTGTGAGCAGGGCCATCACTGGCAGCAGGTGCAAGGAGCAGCTGCCAGCCCCAATCTCCCCTCAGGAGCAGGGGGAAGTGAAGAAGCCCTGAAGGGAAATCGTGGCCAGCAGCTACCGCTGGCACCCACCGATGGCACCAAGCGATCAGGGCTGGCACTGGGCACCAGCAGTGGGTATGAGCAGCTGCTCCAGTGTCAGCAGCGGGTGCAAGAGGGACCGGCACCAGCAGCAGGTGTCAGTGCTAGGCAGGACTGTGCATGAAGAAGCAAAGAATTTTCAGTAACCACCAGATGCTCATTCTGATGACAGCAACCTGCACCCTGCCTTGGTCTGCCACCCCCCACTCACCTGCTCCACCATCCTGCCACGGCTGATGCCTACCACGTTCCATATAGCCCCCTGGTGGTCAGCAGGCGTCATAGCCACCAGTTCAGTCTATTGCATATTAGCCTTTGTTATATAAGATAGTTTTTAGATCTGTGATCCATATCAAATTATTTCTGTGCATGGCCCTGTATTAGTTCCCTAGGTCTTCCCTAACAAAATATGACAAGCTTAGAGCAGTATAAACTTACTCCCTCACAGTTCTGAAGGCCTGAAGTCTGAAATCAAGACCTGGGCAGGACCACACTCCCTGCAGAGGCTCTAGGGGGAATCCTTCCCTCTCTCCCAGCAGCTGGTCCTGGTTCCTTTGGCTTGTGGCTGCTCCACTCTAGTCTCTGCTCTGCCTTCTTGTGGCTTTCTTCCCTGAGTCTCTCTCTGAGAAGTCTTCCTCTCATTTCTCTCACAAGGACACCAGTCATTAGACGTAGAGTCCACCCTACATCCAGGATGATCTAATTTCCAGATTCTTAATTATATGCATATTAACCCTATTTCCAGATAAGGTCACACTCTGAGGTTCCTGGTAAATGTGAGTTTTTGGAGATCACTATTCTGGCCACTACAGATATGAGGTAGAAGTTCACACGGATACTGAGTTCCAGTGTAATGTGTGACAATGCCTTTCTTTTCCCAATAGAATTGTTTTAGAAGCCATATGTTGTTTGATGATGATGTTCAAATAGTCCATATTCTTACTGAATTTTTGCTCTTCTGGTTGTAACAGTCACTGAGAGAAAAATGTTGAGGTTGAAAGAGTGTTGAAATCTACTGAACTGAGTTTGTGGATTTGTTTATTTTTCCCTTTAATTGTATTATTTTGCTTCGTGTATTTTGAAGCTGTGTCATTAGGTCCATACACATCCAGAATTATTGTGTGTTCCTTATTAAAGGAAACTGTCATAATTATTAATTATCTGTATCTCTGATCTTATACTTTGCTTTGATATCTGTCCTGCCTAAAGTTAGCATAGACACTATACTACAGCTTCTTCCAGGCTACCAGGAAGCTCAGAAATGAGCCAATAATTAAACATAACACAATCTGCTTATTTATTTGTCTTTTTCCCATTACCTTACTTTTTTACTTTAATTATAAAGTGTGCAGGCAATGCATCTGAAGAAAACCATGAATCCACAAATGCCCAATTAATAGAATTAATTCCTTGCATTTGATTCCTCTTGTCACCATTCATTTTCACATCCCTGTCTTGTCTTAACTGGTCTCACTGTGACTATCCAATCTTCCTTAGCTATACCCTGAATAAATTCAACTGAATGGATGTCTCTCTAATGTTTGTACCCAAAAAAGCACTTTGCACACGTTTCTACAAAATGAAAACTCTGTGAGATCTTCCATGTGCTTCATTCATGTTGCAGCTTCTGCAGGGCCCAGCACAATGCCCTCTATGTAGGCAGACAGTAAATATTTGTCCAAATGTGCTGTTGTGACAGGGCAGACTGTAGATTAAAACCCAGGCTTAGTGAGGAAACCACAGTCTCACCAAAATGGCATTTTGTAAGCTTGTTCCATTTCAGCACAGCTCTTCGCCTGTGCACAAGGATAGAACACAGATAAATCAGTGACCCTTTCTCCCATCGTGAAACCCAGCCAACGCTTTGCAGCAGGTGACTGACCGCAGAGTAAATCATCGTTTATTTGGCAGCGATATAGTCAAGTGGCGCTGAAATTCTGGGCTGGAAACCTAGACCCCAGATCACTGGCATTTGGCACAGGAGAAATTTGTTAGAGTTCTGAACTATCATACTTGCCCCTTCTGTATATCCAAGCCATTTTTCACTCCCAGGGGCGGCCTTTAATTCAGGCTTGGGAGTGGCTAACATACTGGCAGCTCTTTGTTCTCTGAGCTTATAAAACAGGAAGGAATCATGGTGGAGTACCATGAAGAAGGGAGTCTGATTGTTGATAATGAGGATAAGAGCAAGAAATAGCAGATATGTTTTAGCCTCATCACTAAAAGATGTTTCACAACCCTCATGCCTTTGCCAGAGTTGAGGTGCCATAGAGCTGCTGATCCTTGTCCATAATTCTGTCAGTCAGCTTCTTAGAAAAATAGAACCAATAGGAGATGATGGGTAGGCAGGCAGATAGAGAGATAGATAAGCAGAGTTTAAGGAATTTGCTCACATGATTGTAGGAAGCTGGCAAATCTGAAATTCACAGGGCAGACCAGCAGGCTGGAATTGTAGAGTGAAGTTTCTCCTTCTGGGGAAACCTGTTTATGCTCTTAATGCCTTCAAGTGATTGGATGAGGCCCACCTGTCTGACAGAGGGCACACTCCTTTGCTTAAAGCCAACCAATTTTAGACCTGAAGCATATCTACAAAAATACCTTCACAGCAGCATCTAGGTTAGTGTTTGATTAAATAATTGGGGGCTATCATGTAGCCAAGTTGACACACAAAATCAACCACCACATTTGGGAAGATTCTTCATGGCCATGAGTTGGTCTTGAGCTTCATCTTGAAGAAACTCTAGGATTCAGAGTAAAGTCATAAGACCCCTCCTTTAGGTAAGCTAGAGTGTAAAATCAGCATGGTGACTTTGGTCAGGAATAGAGTCTGAGTTTATGGAAATAGAAATGATTTTGTAAACGATTCTGCCTACTCAACATAATCATCCTGAAAGAAGAAACGGATCATGTTTTCTGATTATGATTTTTTAAAGCATCTATACATGCCTTACAAGTTCAATGACACTTCCAAGTCTGTGGTTGCTTTTGTTCCTCAACAAAACCTTGTGATAGCACAAGACCTGTGTCATGATGGCCATTATGTACATGAAGATGTTCCCAGTGTCATACAGATGGCAATTAGCGCAGCGGAGACCTTAACCCAGCCTCTGCGTCTGCAGACAGCATTCTCTCTCCTGTGCCTGCACAAGGCACTGTGCAACAGACACCGAAGTGCTATTGGGTGAAAAGTTGCCTAAGCAAGTGTTTATCAAAACAAGTTTTTAAAGGGATTGGTTTTCAGTGTCCTGGCAAAAAATACAAAAGACCATTAACATGAGGGAAAAAAAGACTTAACCTTGCCTGTTGTTAAAGAAATGCAAATTCAAACAAGATCTCATTTCCCACTTTTCAAATTGATGAAATGTTGTTCTTTGTCCAGTATTTGTAGGCTCAGTTGCTGCCTCAAAAGTCAACTTCCGTGGACTGTTCTATCCCTTTTTTCATAACAACTTTTCCTCCAAAGCTCCTTAAACGTGTCTTGGTGGGGTGTCAAACAAGCTTATTCTTGCATCTAAGTGTATCTGAAATAGCCAGGGAGAGAGAGAATGGTGTCAGTCACCCAGAGGGACAGGAACCACATAACAAGGATGCAGCTGACCCCTCTGGAGCCAGCTGGGAAACATAGAAAAAAACAGCAGTAACTGCTATTTTGGTGCATTCTGAGGACAGGGAGACTGGGGCCCCATGATGGCAAGGATGAGATTCTTCCCCTCACCCTAATTGTTTTTAATGTTGCTACAGTATGGCTGTTCACCTAGGAAGAATACATGCACATGTTAAATTACATGTGAGCTGCAAACATAAAAGCCAGCCTGAAATTTAGGAACCTCACTGGGTCTCTGAGCTACATTCCTCCTCTGACCCCTAATTATGCTGCCCAACCTCTCTGGTCTGTGATAATATTAATTTGAGGATCCCAGCAAGGTAATTACATTCTTAGCAAATGAAAAGCCCACATGAACAGTACTCCACTGCACTCAACAGGACTATTGTACTCCTTAAAATTGTTCTAAGAGGATAAAAAAGAAAAGGGGGAAAAATGGGTGAGAAGGTTGAGATTTTTGTGTTGAGCAAATAGCAAAAGATGGCCAATATAGCAAGAGAAAAGGATGGGACAGCAGAATAAAATCAATGTTGAAAATATATTATCTCCCAGAAGTCAGGAAGGAAATAATTAGGATATATGAGTACAGAAACAACATAGCCCACTCTCCCACCAAAAAAAAAGAGGAGGGAAAAAGTTAAATTAATGTATGATTTTTAAAATACCATAAATAAATGTAAAAAGGATATTTTGCAAAAAGTACTTGCAGTATAGAAAGCAATTCAAGGCCTTATTTCCTCCTGTACAAATGTTTCTCACAAATAGAGAAAGACAAAACTTAAACCACCTCATATAAAAATAGTTAAAAATATAGACAGATAAAATAAGTGAAGATATTCAACAACATAATTATTAAGGAAATTTCAATCTCAATAAGTTTTTATCTACCAGATTTTTAAACTAAAGACCTTGATAAGCTTAATTTTCAGTAAGGCTTGGAACAAACAAACAAGGCTTGGAACAATTAATTAGGTGTGGCTTTCCTAGAGAGTAATTTAACCATAGCAATCAACAATTGAAAATGTACATCTCCTGTGTCCTAGCAATTCCACTCCCAAAAATGTATCCACTGCTTAAACAAATATGCAGATCTGTGTTCCACAATGTTTACTTCAGCATTCTTTGACGATTGGAAACAAGCTAAGTGCTCGTGAATAGATGTCTCCTAGATTTATTATGGACATTATAGACCATCCTCCCAAAGAATACCATGCAGTCTTTTAAATGAATGAGACATGGAGAAGAGCCTACCTGGTACTAAGTGGGGTGGGGGTCGGGGGAGGAAGAAGCAAATTGCAAAAGAGAATGTGTAGGGCAAAACAATATTTTAGTAAAAATTTTTGGAAAGTTGAATACACAATAAATGTTCATAGAGGTTCCAGAAAAGACAAATTTTACTTTTTAACTTTGTGCCATTCAGTAACACTTGAAATTTTGCCCATTTGAAGCATGCATATATTACTTTTATAATAAGAAACTAACTTAAAAATTAGAGAAATTAAATTAAAACAGTAAAATAATCCTTGTATAGTGATGTATTTTAACAGATCTGAATTTAACAAAATACCTTGGCTTGGAAAAGATATAGGATGAAAGAGGCCCTTTAACATGATAATTTTAGCAAAATCCCCTGTTAAATGGGATACCTTGATTAAGATATAAAGCTAATATACAATCTTAATTAAGATGTAAAGCTAAAGTATGACCTTCCTCTCACATGCTGCATTATATCACAGTAGTTAAGATTTATTTCACAGCTCACAATAGAGCACTCGTTCCTCTACTGAAGAGAACTATATCATAGTTATGTATTGATAATAAATTACCAAGAATTTATTTTACCATCTTCCCTGAAATTTGATAGTACTGTTCCCTCTTAAAAAACAAAACAAAACAAAAAACATATTTGTATTTATTTTTAGAGAGAAAGGAAGAGAGAAGAAGGGAGAAGGGAGGGCTAGAAACATCGATCCCCTGCCTCCTGCAACACCCCCTACTGGGAATCGAGCCCCCAAACCTGGCATGTTCCCTGACAGGGAATCAAACCAGCAACCTCTTGATGCATGGGGTTGATGCTCAACCACTGAACCACACCAGCCAGGCATACTTTAAAAAAAAAATCATGTACTCTTCATATTATTTTCAAATGCAAGCCTTTCAGCCAAAGTGAGGTTAGAAAATAAAGTTCACTTCTCTTTTGTTGCAAAGCATTTACAGATGCTCTGAGCAACTGTCTTGTAGATTTCTGTGATGAGAAATTACTTCATTGCTCCTGGACATAAATGTCTGTTCCTAAGCGAGCCAGTCCATGACATTGTATTTAATAAGTAAGAAGTGTTCAAGTGCTAACTGTGGTTCTTTAAGAAATATACTAAAAATAAAATAAAATTTAAAAAACTCTTTTAGATAGTTATCTTCTCTTGCATTTCCTGCTTACAGCCAGAGTTCAATCTTCAATCTACCTCACAACTTCCAAATCTGGATTCATTAATTTATTTTCTCAATCACTTTTTAATTTCTTCTACTCTAATCGCCCAAAAAAAGACTCTGAAATGGAAGATATGGAAAATAGGAAAAATATCCCCACCTATGACCCAAATCATTTTTTATTTTAAAAAAATCAATTACAAAGTGCTTTAGGCAATTAAAAACAGAAAATATTATTTTGGAAGTATCCATCAACTATGACTGCTTTGCAAAGTTTTACTAAAGATTACAAAGCCTGGAAAATATTCGGTGTAGAGCTTATTCAAATACCCATAATTCTGTCTTGAGGAAGAAACAATTCTCTGAAGATGGGATTCTGAAGGGTCCACTGGCTACCCCATTCCTGCCTCCAGCCAAAAGCAGTATCATAAGAGTAACATTTATTTTTAAAGTTGCAGATTATCTCATCAAATAGTTTTAATTATAGGCTTAAAAATTATTTTTTGGACTGAAATTTTTTCTCCAGTGATTTGGAAAAAAATAAAAAAGTTTTCATCTTTGGTAGAGTTATCTTAGAAAAACTCATAGTGTACAAATAAGGTGTAAACACTTTCATGTTTGAGATTGTATTTGCCTGAGGGTATAGATGAGAAAGAGAAAACGTGACCATGTGCCCCACATCCAAGCAAACAGGTGTGATTAAGCCGAAACATATGCTGACTCGAAGAGAAGCCTTGGGTGTTATCATGGCTCCCTCTTGGTCTGAAGCCCAAGGGAGATGAGGTAGGACACATCCTTTCATAATTCCCACAGCATAAAAACAGTGATTTCGTTTTTATGATAAGGAGAGATGCTTCAATCTACCTTAAATTGGAAAATTTTTCACATTGTTAAAAAGAATACTAATGAAGGCCGAGAGCACTTTTGTTATAACCCAGCGACACTGACTGCATTGGCAAGCTTATCTATTTATGTCAGCACTTGTACTATTGAGACATTAACTGCACATTAAATTCTTATTCTCCTTTAGTCTTTCTAGGTTTTAAATAAGGAGCATGGTGATTGCTTTCTTGATAACTAAGATTCTTTGGAAACAATGGTGAAAGGATTATCTATTTCTCTCCTCCTGGCAACCTCACAGGGCTCTGCCTCTCCAGCAGAAGAATTGACTGTTTCTCATTCCCTAGTCCTTCCATCCTCTTCGGCACCATCTTTTCCCTCCCACAGTTCAGAATCCCTGAGTCTACAGAAGATCCAGTTACTGATGCGGGCAGGGGATGGAGGGAAAGCAAAGGTGAGAGACATAAGTAAAGTCAGAGTGTTGAGGAAAAATTAAAATTAAGATATCCTACAACTTCTAGGAAATCTCCACCAATGGAGCAAAGAAAAAAAAAAGACCTCTATTATTCTATGAGCACCAAACCAGACTGGGCTGTGTTCTCAGACAATTCACTCATATGATTGCAAAGACAGACAGAAACTCCCAGATTGGAGAGAGTGCAGGTCGGGCTGAGGAACCCACCCTCCATGAGTGAATTTTGTGCACCAGGCCCCTAGTATCTAATGTAATAAAGGAGTAATATTGAAATTGACTGTTTCTATGGGATGCCTAAGCCACGCCCACCAGCCAATCAGAAAGGCTGTATGCAAATTAACCCAGCCAAGATGGAGGCCGGCAGTCACGGAGGTGGAGTAAACAGAGGCTTCCGTTGCACCAGGAGTAAACTGTCTGCCGGCCGGCTGGGCTTCTCCCGGCTCCAGGCAACAACATAGTTACAACATTGTTGCAATTATAGAAGCCACGGAGGTGAAGCCAATGGGAGGCTTTGTTACCTGCCTAGGCCTCGGCTTAAAGGAACAGTGTATTAATTATGAAAGATAAATAAACCCCAGAAACCTGCTTCCTGCCAGCCTGGCTGGGATATTGGGTCAATGGGAGCTGTGGGCAGCCTGAAAGACTGAAAACAGCCCTCAGTCCATCATCCAGGCTGGCCAGGTACCCCAATAGGGACCCAAAATCTGAGGGGACTGTGGGCAGCCTGAAAATGGCCCTCAGGCCCGCACCCAGGCTGGCCACACCCCAATAGGGTGAGGGACTCCACTGGGGGGCTTGGCCAGCCTGCAAACAGCCATCAGCCCCTCACCCAGGTTGACCAGGCATGCCAGCAAGTGGACATGCCCAGAGGGGTCTCAGACTGCGAGAGGGCACAGGCCGGGCTGAAGGACCTCCCCAGTGCACAAAGTTTTGTGCACTGGACCTGTAGTATAATATATATATATATATCATACACATATATATATCACATATACATCCTACCTAATAAAAGAGTAGTATGTAAATTAACCATCGCTCCAAGACAAAAAATGGCGGCGCCCATAGCAGTGGGGCAGGACACTGGCAACATAACCCTGGCAACGTGAGCCCAGCAGGCATTGCCTCAGAAACCAACAACCTGTGAGCAGGTCTGGAGCAGGAAAGGTCAGAGGCTATGCGACAGCAGAAGGCGTTTGTGTGCTTCCCAGTCCCCTTGTGGGGATCAGGGAGCAGGAAAGTCTGGCCCGGCTGCAAGGCAGTGAACAGGCGGGGTTTTCCCCACTTCCTGGTAGCTGGAGCAAGATGGGGAGTAGGCAAGCCCAGGCAGGCAGCACCCAGCCCTGACCACAGCTCAAAAAAAGAGAACAACATATAGGGGATGGCAGGAGTCTGAGAGATCAACACAGAGGGGTGCCTGCTCCAAGCCTACATCGTGTGCCTGGGGGCAGGCTCCCAGCAGGTAGACACACACAGGAGGACTGCTCTGAGCCTCAGATGCGGCTGGGGGCAGGTCCCCAGTGGTGACACACACACACACACACACACACACACAGAGCCTTCCAGACTGGGGCCATCAGTAGGACATCCACTGAGGAGTTCCAGATTGTGAGAGGGGGCAGGCTGGGCTGAGGGACCCCCACCCTCCCCCTGTGCATGAATTTCATGCACCGGGCCTCTAGTATTACATATGTAACTAGGACTAAAGTTTCAGAATATACACTTAGGAATAATGCTCTACAAGATTCCACCAAAGTGAAGAAATCTGCTACTTGCTCCAGTGGGCTGATTAGACATTAAAAAGCCAGAAAGCAGAAAATGCAGACTGTGGGCATTTTAATGGCTCATATGCCCTCCATATGGGCAAAATGTCATCAGGCATTCTCCCCAAAACACCACCATCACCAGTTTAAACTCCTAACTGCAATAGAATCCATGATGGGGGACATGGAGGGGGAAGCTATCCTATCTAATAAAGAGGGAATATGCTAATTGACTCTCACGCCATTGCAAAGATGGCAGCATCCACAGCCAATAAGGAGGGAATATGCTAATTGACTGCCCCACCCTCAAAGATGGTGGCATCTACAACCAATAAAGTGGAATATGCTAATTGACTGCCCTGCCCTCAAAGATGGTGGTGCCCACAGCCACAAGATGCCCATCAAGGGAGGTCAGTTGGAGGAGACTGGGCTAGCAGGGGAGGGCAGTTAGGGGCAATCGGGCCAGCAGGGGAGCAGTTAGGCATTGCTCAGGCTGGCAGGGGAGTGGTTAAGGGGTAATCAGGCTGGCAGGCAGAAGCAGTTAAGGGCAATCAGGCAGGCAGGTGAGTTGTTGGGAGCCAGCAGTCCCAGATTGTGAGAGAGATGTCCAACTGCCAGGATCAGGCCTAAACCAGTAGTTGGACCTCCCCCAAAGAATCTCAAATTAGAGAGCATGCATGCTGGGTTGAGAGACACCTCCCCCCTCCAGTGCACGAATTTCATGCACCAGGCCTCATATATATAGATAGATATAGATATAGATATAGATATAGATATAGATATAGATATAGATATGACCATTAGACATGTCCGGTGTCAGTCCACCGAAAAACCAGTCAACTAGTCACTATGACCTGCTCAGGGGGCAGATGCTCAATGCAGGAGCTGCCCCTGGTGGTTAGTGCACTCCCACAACCAACTTCCCATGGTCCCTCCTCCTGGCCAGCCCTATTCATCCCCATCAGGACTGGACGAGACGGCCTCAATGGGCCTTGATCACCAGCCAAGCCGAGGGACCCCACCCATTCATGAATTTGTGCACTAGGACTCTAGTTTTAAATGAAAGGGGCAGCCAAGGAATGGGGTATTCCCTTAACAAACAAGCTCTAACATCCTGGGGAAGCTAAAGTGCAGGTGGCAGTTACATATTAGAGTGAACGAGCTCATCAGATAAACCTCCTTAGAGCTACTTATCAAGCTTAGTGCATGGGGACATCTTCACCGGAGAAGTCAGGAAAGCAGACAGCTGCAGGTGTTCCTGAGTCAGTGGGTAATAGAGCCTCCAGAGGCAGCCATACAGGGTGTGGCCCCAGTGTTCTGCTGGGGAAGAGGCAATAACAACACTATAATATAGAGAGATGCCACCAAGCTGAAAACACTAGGTAATATTTTTTAAGTACCTGTTCTATAGTTGGCCCTGTTTAGAAAGCTTCCCATTTATTAATTTATTCATTATACACAATAATCCTATGTGGAAGGGAAATCATCTCCATTTTACAGATAAAGAAACTGAGGCAGGTAGAGGTAGAGTGCCCTGCCTTTCACTACACAGCGAGTAAGTGGAGAAGTTGGGATTAGATGCCAGGCAATCCAGCTCCAGGGTCCCTTCCCCTTTACCCACACTCCATGCAGGCTACACCTTGTGGACTGTCTCTTCCCAGTGAAAAAGTCAGAGAGATCAGTGCCAAGGAACCAACCTCTTGGGAAAGGTGGTAGTGTTGCTGAAGTAGAACCACTTATTTTTTCCCTTCCTTTTTGCAAAGCCTTCAAAAATGAGTTCTCTCTGTCATGCAGCCAAGTGCAGATGGAAGGGTGTCCCTGAGATGGTAGGAATCAGATGTTCCCAAATCCGAAGTCCTGAGTATCGTACGTAAGAGATCCCAGAGTTGGGAGTGTGCGTGCACTGCCCTGGAGTTGGACTTCTCAGACCTAGTGCAGAGGGGTCCATGTGAGGGCACCTGAGGAAGCCCTCAGCTCCCCCAAAGCAGTGGTTCCAAAGGGAGCAGCACTGACTCTGAGAGGCTGCAGCAGGGGTGCTCAACCTTGAGCAGGCCTCAGAACCCCAAACACGCAAGTGATTGGACCGCCAGGGTCTCTGATTCAGGAGGTTGGGTGGGGCCTGAGAATTTGCATCTTTGACAAGTTCCCTGATACTGATGCTGCTAGTCTGGGGGCCTTAATTTGGGTACCACTGGTAGGTACTCCCAGTGACTCAGTAGCCACGCATGTCCTTCCATGTGCCATGCTCACTCACCTTCAGGCCTGGAATCTGCCCCACTCAATCCTTTCCTTCCAGTTAATTTGCTCTCACCCCTTTCTGGGCTCAGGGCAGAGGTGCTTTTCTGGAAAGCCTTTCCTGACACCACAAGTCTGGAGTAAGGGCCCCTCTTCTCTTCCCAGACTGGTCACATTGGTGGGTACACCCAGCCCACACACCACATTGTCCGCTGATTTGGGCAGTGTCTGCCACATGGGATATATTTGATAAAAATTGGTTAAGTTAATGGACAGAGTCCCCTAGCTTGGGGCCATCCCCTAGAAGAGGACGTTTGTGTATCCCCTCTGGAAGGATTTGGCTCTCTCTTGAGGTCTTGTGGCTTTTCCAGTCTTGCCACTAGTGTCCCTTCCAAGCCTAACTACCCCGAACCCTTTCCTGTGCTGCCCCTCAAACCTCACAATTCAGCCAAATGCTGGGCAGTGCAGACAGGGTGACCACTGTCTGAACTGGACCACTTCTGCGTGTGAAAAGAAGCACATTAATAGTTCATTCAGGACCAGAAGACATACATGTGGGCAATCATAGGAAAATCAGTATTTAGGGCCAGCCCAAGTGTAGAGCATCCTTATGGGACTGTTCTGTTGTGCATATAAGCAGTCTTACTCTTTGAAAAAGTTGTCCATCCTTCATGGAGTCAGTTGTGGTCAGGTTGACAGAGCCACGGGGTGTAAAAACCAGAAGCCCATGACTAGATGAGTGTATTGCCAGGTCTCTGGGGGCCCTAGTGTCCCTGGCAGGCAAGGCTGTCCCGTATATAGCATGGTAGGGTTGCTAACAGGGAGATCAAAAATCCACACAGGCCTCATGCAGCAAAACTCCTAGGAATGTGGATGTCTAAGTCTGTTTGGGCTCCTACAACAACATAAGCTGGGTGGCTTATAAACAACCGACATTTATTTTTCACAGCTCTGGAGGCTGGGAGTTCAAGATCAGGGGCCCAGCAGGTCGGGTTCCGGTGAGGGCCTATTTCCAGTTGTAGACTGCCACCTTCTTGTGTTGTCGCCTAGTGGAAGGGGTCTCTTTTATAAGGGCTCAAATCCTACCACATAACCTACTTTCCTCCCAATGGACCCTCATTTCAACATATGAATTTGAGGAGGTGGGGTACAGGACATACGCACTCAGATTATAGCAGTTGGAAAATGAGGGGGGAGATGGGGAAGACAACAGTCCTGAGGGACCCCTCCCAGAAGTGCCCTTGATTTGAAGATTACCACATTAAGCTGCCACTGGAAACCGCGTGTTGGCAAAGCAGGCTCCTATGTCACCATGGAGGGTTAACAAAGGCTCAAGGGTCTGGCTTTCCTATGAGAGCAAAGCAGTGGCAGATGGGATCTGGACAGAGAAAGAAGTGAACCCCACCTATTTCAATATGTTGGCTAGGTATCTACAGAAAAATAAGAACGATAAACTCCTCACCTATTTCTCCTTCTGCACAGGTCGCCTCTATTCCCCAGACCCTAGTGCTTAGGCTGGGACCCTTCAAATACACCACTAAGAACAGCCTAGGAACCAAATCATCTTTTATTACCATGTTTGTCTGGGGAAATCTGTTCCAAACTCCAAACAACAGACTTGCACACTAACGATGGGACATAACCCATTTGCAAGGTGTAGCCAAATGGAAAAGAGAGTGCTGATCTGACCCCGGCGAGGAAAACAACCATCCCGTTCTTGGCTGACAGTGATGGGAACTGTTGTGTTTTAAATAAGACAGGAACGAGAACGGCTACACTTGAGACTTTAGAGCAAAAGATGTTTCTTTACAAGAACAGAAAACAACCACATGTGCAATAACAAGCCGGCCCTACTGGTCACTCAACAGGAAAAAAAGACTGAGGACGTCAGCCCAGGGTTCCCAAGGAAAACTAATTATAAAGAGTTTAAGCAGATGAACTCTAGATCAAAGCCCAGAGTCCTCTGATAAGGCAGTGTACTCATTAATAAGACACACAGTGTCATCAACTTATTTTTATCTCAGGAACCGGAATACTCTCATCATCGCATTATCATAGTCACACAGGTGACCTGAAATTAGGGCAGGTTTTGTTTTAATCTTCTTGGGAGCAAAATGGTAAGGTTTTTGTTTTTAAATATTTTTATTGATTTCAGAGAGGAAGGGAGAGGGAAAGACAGATGAAAACATCAATGATGAGAGAGAATCATTGATCGGCTGCCTCATATACATCCCCCACTGGGAATCGAGCCTGCACTCTTGACTGGAATCAAACCCAGGACCCTTCAGACTACAGGCTGATGCTCTATCCACTGAGCCAAACCAGTTAGGGCAAAAATGGTAGGGTTTTTTTGTGTGTGTTTTTTTTTTTTTTTTTGAGAAAAATAGGAACTCCTCCTATTTAGCAATGCTTTCTTTTTCTTTTTCTTTTTTTTACTGTTGGTAGACAGTTGTGTGTGATTAAACAAGACCCTTCTAAGCAAGAATAGATACAATTCCTCCACATATGGATTCAAAATAAACTCTAAAAATACAAATATCACCATGCTATGTGTTTAAAAAGCCACTTAGTCGTTTCCTATTGTTGTTGTAGCAAATTACCATAAGCTGGTAATTTTTAAACAGTACAAACTTACTATATAATAGGTTCTGGGATCAGAAGTTCAAGTCAGGCCTCCGTGCTGGCAGGACTTCATTCCTTCCACAGGCTCTAGGGGAGATGTGTTTCCTTGCCTTTCGAGTTGCTAGAAAGCACCGCGTTCCTTGGTTTGCAGGCCCCTTTCTCCTTGCTCACAGCAGCCGAGCATCAGCAGGCCAAGTCCCTCTCACGCTGCCAACCCTCTGCTTTCCTGTCAGTGGGAAAAGTCTCATATCTTAACAAATCCTGGCCCACCCAGATAATCCAGAGTGCTCTCCCCATCTCAAGGGCCTTGATCTTAATCTTACCTGCAAAGTCCCTTTGCTATGTAAGGTAATGCACTCACAGGTTCTAAGTATTAGCATGTGGACATTATCCTACCTACTGCACCACTGTAAAATTTCTACTCACCTCCCCCTCCCCATTCAAAAGTTAGCATTTTTTTCTTTCATATTAAGGAAATGGTTGTCTGTAGATCTACACTGAGGAAGGAAAAAAACACATACATCTAATGGCACTATTGCTCTATTTTTAACACGGAGGATTGGGAGTGGTGTTTGTCCAGTGAACCTTAGCATTGACAGGAGCTAAAAAGGAATCCAATGGCCCCTTATTACAAAATCCAAACGCCTGCATTAATTTGTGTTCCTACACTATTTCACATTGGCCATCCCTGTCAGCACCCCCAGCACATTCACTTTCTTGAAATCTTGACCTCCTAATTTCCATGGCATGAGCTCTTCTTGTATTCCTTTCAGACCTGGCTTCTTCTCCTTCTTCCTCTCTGGCTCTTTAACCAATGCCTGACCTAATGGTTTCTGGAAAACGCACTTAGTCCTACTCAATCTTTGGCATTTGTTCCCCTAAGTGATTCCATTCACCATGATTTCAACTACCATTGATAAAAGGATGGCACAACTAGCTTGGTCTTTAACTTGTGTTCTCCCTGGGTCTGCACATTGAACTTGCCAAGTGTCTGTTAGCCATGTATGTACTCTGATCTCCTTCAGGGATGCAGTAGAAGCACAATGACAGTGTCATAAATGATGTTGTTATATAATTTCTGCCATCAAACAGTTCATGGAGTTTGGGGTAGAGTTTTTGGTTTTCTGTTTGTTTTTGTAAAAGTATCTTGATCCATAAGGCATTTGAAACTGCTCAAAAGACATAACTCTCTGCTTTTACAAACCAGCATGCATTTTATAGTCTCTCAACAATTTTGGTCACTAAATTATTTTTTGCTTCAGATGCTCCCTGAACATGATATTGTGCATATAAAGCTTTCGTTCTCCCTCCTTACATTGTACTTTAACGCCATTAAAATTTCTATTTCAGCATGAACTTAGAACCATCTCAGTCTGGAAACCCATTTTATAGACATCGACTTGAATTTGTTACAGATAGATTTTTATAATCTGATGTAAATTGACCACAGTTGTCTCTTCAACACTGAAAAACATCTAAGAATGTCGCATTAATTAAGACATACTTTGACATTTTCTGTATGCATTTCACACAAATTGACAGTTACTCTTTCACCGAACTATTTAGTTATCTTATTGCATTCATTTCAGCATACTCAGTAATCTGAAAAATGTGACTTTCACTCTGAGGTCTTGCAATATTTCCTTCTTTACATCACATTACTTTCATTGTGAATTGGCATGCTTTTGTAGATATTACTTTAAGATATCTTACAACATTTTCCCAAGATTCCAAAAATTGTGATTATTTGCTGATGAAATAGAATGCTCTTGTCTGCCTAACGGTATTTTCTAATAAGTAAAAGTTTTCCAACTATTCACTTCTTTTTACTTATTCTATTGTTTTTTATTGTTTTGAGGTTTATCAGAAACTCTTTTTCACAAAATATTACAAAGTTAAAGTGGTTTCAAATGTATTTTATTTTTTAAAAATTAGAGCTTGCCCTAACTGGTTTTGCTCAGTGGATAGAGCGTCAGCTGTGGACTGAAAGATCCCAGGTTTGATTCTAGTCAAGGGCATGTACCTTGGTTGCAGGCACATCCCCAGTAGGAGGTATGCAGGAGGCAGCTGATCGATGTTTCTCTCTCATCAATGTTTCTAGCTCTCTATCCCTCTCCCTTCCTCTCTGTAAGAAATCAATAAAATATATATATTTTTTAAAGTTAGAGCTTTTTGCAATAAGAAATACCTTGTATTTTAAATTACACTTCTCTACTATAAAACATTTCAAATTAATTTATTTTTATTTAATCATAAAAATAATGCATTCATACCATTTTTTAAAGTATACATTTTTTCTTTCATTTCTCTGGTGTTTTCAATTATAATTTTTTAACAACATGTTTAACTCTATTGCTGTAGGCAATGTCATTTGGCTCACCCCTTTGGTTTAAATTAGTGTATAATAATTACATTCTACCCTGATATGTTGGGTAAATTATTCACACTTTATCTAAAGGACTACTTTAAAACTAAATTAGTATAAATAGCATTTACAATGTAAGGAGTATAAAAATATTGCCACTGCAGAAATAAATGATATGATTACACTCTTGGTGCAGGAAATGTCACCATACATCACTGAACCAAAACCACTTGTCAGAGACTCACCCATTCATCAAACATTGGAAGGGGGGAGAACAATCATTTAAATTAACTTACGTTCTTACTTTTTTTTTTTTGCTTGTTTTATTTTGTTTTTTTGTTTTGTTTTGTTTTTTTGTTGTTGTTCTTTTGATCCAACCTCAGCTATGACCATTTCTTATATTCCAGATGGTGTTCTCTCCTGGATTCCTGTTTCACATTGCTCAGGTAGATCCCTGTGTATGTACTTACTTCCCAAGTGTTGGCATGTGTAAAATCATGATCTTATTTTGCCCTGACACTGTATTGGCTATTGGCTTGGCACAGAATCCTAGGTTCAAAGCCACTGTGCTCAGAGCTTGGCTAGACAAACTCCTGCTTCGGGGACTTCATGCTGGCTGTGGTCTCTGCCTAGAACACCCTCCTTCCAGAAGCTGCATGCACCCCTCCCCCCTTCCATCTTTGGGATCTATACTCAGAAGTAACTTCTGAGGGAGCTTCTGCCCAGATGCCTGTCTACCCTGCCGCCTCCCTCCCCAGCCAACACTTCAGAGCTCCTTTACCTTCTTCCTCTTTTCTCTCTGAAGCTCTAACACTATCTAACATTGAATACATTTTACTCATTCATCTGTGCATTGTCGGTGTTCTCCCAGTAGAATGTGAGATTCATAAAGGCAGGGATATGTGTCTAGAACAGTGCTTGGCACCAAAAAATATTAAATACGTATTTGTAAATGAATAAATAAACTGTGAAGCCACAGTCCTGTTGTCTCCTAACTCCTTACAAGAAAGAAGTCTGGTATTCATGTTACTTGTGTTCCTTTCTAAGTAACCTGGTGTGTGTGTGCTTTACTCAGTGCATAAGGGTTACCTCCTCACCCTTGTTCTTCCAAAATTACGTGCCATGTTTCCAAGAATAGCTTTTTATTGATAAATTCTTCTTTGTTTCCAACTGGAAATGTAAATCTCTTTTAGCTCAAGGACATTTTCCCCTATTATTTCTTTGATCTACTCTTCCTTTCCATGAACTTCATTATTTTAGTCTCATCTTTCTGGCTTCCAAAAAGGTGATAAAACTCAAAGTTCACAAAACTAGTTAAAACAAAGGAAAGAAAATAAACCAAGGAGTTGTTCTCAAGATAGGGAAACAGTCCATGATTCTGTAAAGGAGAAGGAAGCCGCTCTAATAGATTTCAAGGAAAATGTCTTGGTTTTGCTGACAATAAAAATGTATGTTTATTATAAATCCAATAGTAAAGTACCTTTCTGAAAATAAGCCTAAATTTAAAATATCTGAGACTTCCAGTTTATTAGATTATAAATCTCTGATTACTTAAAAACAAGTACAGAAATTCTAGGATCTTTAGAATACTCTGATTAAAAAAAAAAACTGCCTTAAAACATTATAGATCCATAGTCATTAGTAGAAACCAAATTTTGAGAGAGCCTTGTTCATAGATGATAAATGTACAAAGGGAAAAAAACACGGACCTTTGGTGCACTGCTACCTGCTTAAAATACCACAGAAAGCCCAGCGCTGCCTCTGTTCTGCGTCTCATCATGCATGCCAATCATTAAGGCTCCCGCCTTTGTCTTCAACCTTGACAACTCAATTTTAAAATGCCAAGTCAGACCCTGAAATTATAGTGGGGAAGAATAAATGGTGCAGAAAAACTCAGGCATGTCACAATCTTCCATGCAGAGAAGCCTCGAGATCAGCATCTAATCTTTACATAAACTCGGGTAGAATTCACATCCGTCGGATAGGGCAAACAACATTCAATAACTTTCAGCCATTTTTCATTCTATTTCTCCTGGGTTCTTGCATGCTTTTAAAAACAACAACAACAACTATTAGCACTTTTCAAAACCGGTAAGAAATGAATCCTAAAGGACTGGGTTTCTCTAAACCCTAGAGATTCAAGACAAACCTTTGGGAAGTTCCGGTAGTCTTTAGGGCATTGGGGTTCAAGTTTCAAGCCCTAAATGCCCTGACGATGATGGGGTTATGGAGAAAGAAGATTCCCAAGGGTCTCCCCCATCCCCTAGACTTTCTTGTTCAGCCCTGACACTCCATAAAACACCATCCCATCACCTCTTCTGAGAGCCTTATACACCCGCCCAATGAGGAGAGGAAGTGACTCAGGCCCCGCCCCACTTATTCCAGCAAGCCCTGCCTCACAGATGGCAAAGTTGATGAGGACACCTTTTAAGTGGCAGGAGAAACCATTATCTTCTAAACACACACACACACACACACACACACACACAAACAAGTGCATTTTTAAAAGCAGAACATAGGAATTTTACATGCTTTGCACATAGAGAATAGTCAAACACATGTTGAAACAAGAATTTGAAATGCTGAAACAGAATAGAAATGACTGAAAAGGTCAAGGGTTCAAAGAGACCCAAAGATACAAATTTACATATGTATGGATATCAAAGCGTGTGTGCCTTTGTGTATATAACAGTTGTTGACTGTCTACTTGTGTTTGTCAATTATTTGATACAGAAACATTAGAAAAAATGAAAAGATAGTGATTCTGTTTAATTTTTTTAAAAATCATAGTCTCTTTTTCTCTGATAGCTCATAGGCTTTCATGCTAAGATTTCCACTGAAACCATCAGAAAAATTAGGATCCTAATAGGCTCAACCAAATCACCTCTAAATGGGACCTTAGGATTTTTCACCCAAATTCTTTCATTTCCTTTTCTCCCCATTCACCATGATCTGTAGAACTCCAACTCTGTACCTTTCTCATGACACAGAAAAAGAAACACGTGTCAAAGCAACCACAATACCTACTTTCTGGGCTTGCAAAGAAACCAGCAAAAGGTGAGTTCAACTCAGTCTATGCTGAAGATGTTTAATATTTTCTACTGTATTCTTCTAAGTATGACGAGAAGATAAAAATACTTTTTTGTTTCTTGTATTAACAGGTATAGATCTAATTTTTAGAAATTTCTCCATTTCTATTTTTATTTCTGTTAACATGTTAACTTAGGCAGAAAATAATAATCTAATCTAATAAAAGAGTAATATGCAAATTAACCCTCACTCAGTTACACCTAAGCCACGCCCACCATCCAAGCCACACCCACCAGCCAATCGGGTGACAATGTGCAAATTAACCCAGTCAAGATGGCGGCTGGCAGCCACGGAGCTTCAGTTGCACCAGCAATGGAGGAAACTGCCTGCCTAGGCTGGTTGTGGCCTCTGCTTAAGGCAACAAAGTTTCAATTACAAAAGCCATGGAGCTGAAGCAAATAGGAGGTTTCGTTACCTGCCTAGGCAGGCTGTGGCCTCCACTCAAGGCACCAAAATTTCAATTATAGAAGATAAATAAACCCCAGAAACTTGCTTCCAGCCAGCCTTGCTGGGACCTTGGGTCAATGGGAGCTGTGGCCAGCCTGCAAACAGCCCTCAGCCCTTCACCCAGGCGGGCCAGGCTGGCCAGGCATGCCAGCAGGTGGACATCCCCCAAAGGGTCCCAGACTGTGAGAAGGCACAGGCCGGGCTGAGGGACCCCCCCCCAACTCCGAGTGCACAAATTTTTGTGCACCAGGCCCCTAGGTAAAGACATAAAGATGAGTACACAGCAAAAGGAGAATAAAAAATAAAAACTTTGATACCATTTTGTGCACAGCCTTGTGTGTATGTGTGTGTTAGTGGCCCCACATACACATACATATACATTGTGTTAAGGACTTTACATACATTAATGCATTCACTGCTCACAAAGGTCATGAGGATGGGAATCATCATTTGCTTACACAGGTGAGGAACCTTGGTCTCAGGCAGGTTATAACTGAAGGACTTCAGGACCAGCATGGTCTCACCAGCTCCACTGCCTTAGGGCTGCTGCTCCCTGCCTTTGCCACACCCCTTCTATATCTGAGGAAGAGCCAGGACTACCCTGCTAGAGGATCCTTCCCCACTTGGTTCCAGGCTAGTGTCAGCCACAGAGAAGTTCTGAGGGAACAGAGGAGAGGCCACGTTCTCTCATCAGCAGACACAGTTGCTGTTTGCCAAGTGTTCCCCAGCGCTGCCTTGTTCAGTGAACCTCTCCCTTAAGACTCCTTGCAAAGATGCACCCCAATAATATCTATAGCAAGGACACCCCACCATGCATATAAACAGAGCCAAGTAAGGAAGAGATTGGGGGCAGAGGATGGAGAAGGGAGATTGCCAGATCAGACACCAAGTCAGGACTCTAACAGTGTCTCAAAGGTAGGCACCATAATTCCGCTTCATAGATGGAAAAACTGTGAGTCCTCACAATCAACCCAAGGCCACCAGCAAATGAATGTCAGATTGGGGTTTCAACCCTAGTATTCCCAGAAGCCATGCTCCTTGGCTCCTTGCCACTACAAGAATGGACTTGTGAGCCCTGGCTGGTGTGGCTCAGTTAGTTGGGCATTATCTTGTGCACCAAAAGGTTTCTGGTTTGATTCCTGGTTGGGGCACATGCCTGAGTTGAGGTCTCAATCTCTGGTGGAGGGCACATGAAGGAGGCAGCTGATAAATTTCTCTCTCTCTACCTATCAATTTTTTTAAATCTTTTAAAAAAAGAAAGAAAGAAATAGACTGTTAGGTGTCACCGTCTGGTGGTAAAACAGATTGCTGCAGAGTTTCAGTGAACTAGTGGAGGGAGGTGCAGTATGCATGAAGAAAACCTTTTGCCAAAAAGAACCGGAAAGGAAGAATTGGAGCCTGCTAAGCAGGCATTCTTTAATGAGAGGTATTTCCAGAGAGTATGTAAGGCCAGCTCCAGAAGCAGCATGATCTAGGTACTGGTTAGGTGGGCTCTGACATAAAACACTCCATCCAATACCAGCCCAAAAGGTTGGAAGTTTCTGAAACCTGGTATCCTCTGAGTAGGAGGGACTACAATGTTTGGGCCCCATGATCCGATGCAGCATCTGAAGCAGCAGTACTCAAGTACAGTGCTCTGTCTAGAGGGTACAATGGAGCCTGATGTGGTATTAAGTTTACTGTTCCCTCAGTCTGGCCCTTTGAATATAAATGTTCATGTACCTGTATTTTCTCTCCCTTCTTTTCTAGAACTATAATAATTTGAGTCTTTCACCTGGAAAACTAGCTTCTAAGTTATTTTGGACCCTGACCCAATACCTAATCTTCTAGCTATGTAATGTTTCTGCTAATTCTGCCTGAAAGACCTTAAGACACAATGGGAAAGTTGAATTGAATCAGTCTTCCGAAAGATGGAGCAGATACCAACAGGAACTTGCGCTCTCTAAATGTGAAAATGCAACCTGACTTTAAAAGTCTCTATGGCCAGTGTCCCAGACGACACAAGATGGGACCAACATGCTGTTTGTTATGTACTGTGTTGACTGAGTGTACCCTGTGTGTCTGGGTCAACATACGGGTATGCCTGCCTGCTTGGACGTTTCTTTGCCTCTGCTTGTCCCTTTGTGCTTCTGGGTGTTTGTCTGCCTTCCTTTCTCTCTTTTTATACTTCTATTCCTTTTATTTGATCATATTATACAACTACAACATATCTTTATTAATTTTGCTTGATCTTTGTTCCCTTTCCTTAATTTAAATGTATGATGACTAGAACACTTAATTTGCTTTTTAAAAGGCAAACAAAAGGAAGTAGCTTTTTATTACAGGCACTAATTGATTTTCCCTGCAGTGCACTCAGCAAGCTAGAAGCTCCCCTGTCCCTGGCTTGTGCCAGTGAGAAAGACAACCTGACCCCATCGTCACTTCTGTCCCTGCACAACCTGAGGAAAGGGTGCCTTTCCCAGGGGATCCCCTGGTGACATGCCAAGGCATGGGGTCTGCTAGCCAAAAAGGGAACAGATGCCATCGTCTAGGTAAAGTGTGGGAACACATGTGATCTGAGAATGTAAAGAAAATAGAAGACCCAGGGAAGCTTGGTCTCTGATGCTGTGATCTTACAAAAAAGATTTCAAAGTTCTTTGTGCAGAAAGAGTCATTGCTCAGGTGGTATAAAAACAAATACAAACCAGTTTAATGAGGTACCCGGAGGCCATTGGCCATGCTGAGAGATTAAAAACCAACAGCTTTCCTTGTGTGTATACATCTTCCAAAAAGTCTCATTACGAATGAACTCCTACACAAAAATTCACAAAGCATTCACCTAGTGGAAGCTGCTCAAGTATTGATTAACAATTTATAATAATGTTTTCAACTAAGAGGCTAACTCCAAAAATCAGTTGTTGGTAAACCCCCAAGGAAGCGGGGAGGGAAAACATTATTCCACTCCAGGATTTAACTTGTGTTTAGCAGAAAATTCCATGCTCCTCAAACTGTAGCAGTTGGTAATGAGGCATATCACACTTCGATGTTGTGAGACAAGCACAGGGCTACTTTCTGAAATATCTTAGCGAAAAATTATTTTACATTTTAAAAACCTGGGTATACTATGCCTTAGAACATGTAACTCTCATAGTAAGATAAAGGAGGACTGTTGGGAGCTCTCCTGTCTTCTTCCTTCCCTCTTTCTAACATAAATACCAGTCCTCTTGGCCTTTCTTGTGTTCGGTATGTTTCCTTTCAGTGACTTTATGTACCTATTTCTACCTTATAACAGAACCATTGAAAGCGTTTTGGAAACCACTGTCTGATGCCTTCACTTGCAGGTAAAGAAATATACCTGCATGTCTGAGAGATGCTCAGTCAAGACCACACGGCCAGTTCACGCAGAGAAGTGTCCATAGCTAAATGTCCTAATCCTGATGACTCTTCATTGCTTGTTCTCTGATATTGTTTTCAGAAATGCTCAAGCTCCTCTAACTCATGAGAAGTTCATGTGCACGCCACCTGCCTTTGGAGGATTTACATCAAAGAAACGAGGGGTATTTCCGGTAATATTTATACTGTACCAGCAACCTTTCACGAGTTCCCAGAAATGAACCTTTCACATGGATAAGTTGTTCATTTTCCCTGAAGAAGTATGGGGCCACTAACATGATAGCAGATAAGAAGCTGCCCAATTTAAGAGCCAGGCTGGAAAGTTCGATGTGTATGATCAATTAGCTGCTTCAATGATTAGAGACCAAGGCTTGCTTCTCTAGGTCTGCCAGAATGGACACTCTTTGACACCATATTCTATTTATTCATTTAGTGTTTTACTCAATAAGTACAGCCTGGAGGGACATAGTTATCTCTGTCTTGGGAGGGCAATGAATCTCAGTTTTTATCCTTCAAATGGGATCCCAATAGACTATACACCAACTACCTAGACTTCCACTTTCCTGCTGATGAGTTTTCAAGAGTTTGGTGTTCTTCCCAAGTCACTGTTCCAGAACATGATGTGTAGCCCTCTTTCATGGCCACCAGGAATAACACCATCAAATTGTAGGCACCAAATCCAGGGTGAACATGTTGATAGTAGACTCCTGATTGGGTTAGATGCTCTGTGCATTTTCCATGGGGAGCTCCTTTGCTTCTTCACTCACCATGGTCTGGGTCATTCCTCCTTGCTCTCTATGCTCAGGAGACCTGAAGATCATGACTTATAAGTGGTTATTTATATTGTGGGATTATGAAGCATTATTAGTGCTTTGCATTAATAAAATAGCCCAAAAGTGAGACACTGCAATTCACTGATGTGTCACTTTGCTTGTGTCTTCATGGGATCTTTTGTTTCTTTTGTAATGCAAAAGGTGTCCATGAGAAGAAAAATTTCCTTTCCATTCATAATGCTGGTAATTAATAGATTATAAACGCATGCGAGATCGCTTTTAAGATAATGCAATAACTATGAAAAATGTATGTGTATAGAGGAAAATGATAAAATACAATCACTAGTTTTATTTTTTGCTATTTCAAATGATCTGTTTTAAAACACTTTCAAGAAAATCTTAATATTTGGTAGAATTTATTTCCTTTAGGCAAATACCAAAGAGTATGATTGCTGGACTTTATGGTAAAAAGCTAGTTAGCTTTCTAAGAAACTGACAAACTGTCTTCTAAAGTGACTGTACAATCTGCATTCCCACCAGCAAACAACCAGGAGTCCCTGTTGCTTCACATTCTCATAGTATTGGGCTGTCCTCACCCCTCTCCACACTTCCGTTTCCTCATCGAGGAAAGCTGATTGACTCAAAACACGTCTAAGGCCCTTCAGTGTGAGCACCCATAAGCCTATATTCTGTGGTGTTTGTCACATTAGGCTGTTTCGTATGCGTTGCCTGATGCTAGTAAATGACCATTGATGCATGTTTGCTGAGAGTTATGGGTGGCAAGAATGGTTTGGAGACTTCTATGGGTTTAACTGTGTCCCCCCAAGATTCATACGTTGAAGTTCTAACCCCAAGCACCACAGAGTGTGACTAGATTAAGAGATAGGACCTTCAAGAGGCAATGAAGGTAAAATGAGGTCATAGGGGTTGACCTTAATCCAGTATAACCAGTGTCCTTATAAGAGATTAGGGCACAGGCACACAGGGAAGACCACGCGAGAACACAGGGAGAAGATGGTCAAGTCAAGGAGAGAAACCTCAGAGGGAACCAATCCTGCCCACACCTTGATCTGGGCCATCTAGCTAAAGACAGGATGTTGGATTTAAAGCTGCTGTTAGCTGATCTCTGCTCCCATGCTTAACCAGTCCTTTCTCTTGTAGGACTAGCAAATCCTGCCCTCCTGCCAGCCCCAACTCCTCGGCACTGGTAGGAGTTACACAATGCTTTGTCCCTTGAGCCCTTAGGAAGGCCAGCCAGGTCTGAAATGGTAAACAAACCTCAGCCTCACACAATAGTGACATTTACCTCCCTCTTGTTCATTCTCAGAATCTTCCACAGCACTCGGAATGTATTAGTCAGAGCCCTTTGAAAGCTGATGCAACGTGGGCCTGGAACTCTCAGGAACAAGGCGTGATTGTGCTGGAACTGGATCACACTCCCGAGAGCTGGAAGCCATCACCTGCATGGTAGTCTGCAGACTTGTGGAGAGTGGAGCACCAGTCAGCTCAGAATCAGGATGGAACTGCACACAGGCACACAAGGCTGGTGTGTCCATCACTCACTTTCATTGCCCATCATCCCTGGTTTGTGCTTTCTGATCATTCTCTCTGCTCTGTCCCTGGGTCTGGAGATGAGGGCTTAGGTTAAAAGCCAGGCACCCTCAGGCCAATCGTCACTGTGAATGGAGGATGATCTAGCTTTATGGATTGCTGGATGTTGTTTAGAATGTTGCTGGGTCCTCAAAATACACTGGGAAGGAAATGAATAAAGAGAATAAGAGAAGACAACCCAACACAAGGGACTCAAAACACCTTCCTGGGCTTGTCTGCTAGATTGCTCATTTTTTCCAGCCTGTGGTATATGACAAGTGGTAGCACAGAAGCTCCACTTCTTCTCTGAAAAGCACCAGCCTCAGAACAGGTAGGAGATGGAGAGTTTTCCGCTTAGAGAGGAAGCTTCCAGAACTGGGATGCCCAGGGCTGGGAATCTCCATGATGTTCTATCCCTAGGCTCTGTGCTCCACGTCCTGTCCCCATCTCTCATCCTTTCCTCTTGTCCACACAGCCACAATATAGACCCTGCTCATTCCCCAACATCTTATGAAAATTTTCAGACATCAGAAAAATTCAGAGAATTTTGCAATGGACACTCATACAGCTATCATCTAGTCATGTATCTATCGATGTGTGACGACATTTTATTTTTATATATTTTGACATGAGTTGTAAGCATAAGCATATTTTATTCCTAAACCCTTTAACATATCCATACTAGAATTCAATGTTGGTTTATGGTTGCCCTTTTCAAACCCTACCATTCAAATTTAATAATGTATGGGGTGACTTTTTTTCCTGTAGAAATTTCACAATACTTCTAAGGAGAGCTGAAACTACTCCTCTGAGGAGCAAACACAGTCCTGGAAACTCCAGTCTTTATAGGCAGGAGCCTGTTTCTTTTCTTCATTTACAGATACCAGAGTTGCAACTGAATTAGGTACGTTGGGTTCAACTCCTCCTTATTATACATGAAAAAAAGAAAACAGAGATTCAGTCCAGGAAGTCCAAGGGATTCACTGAGGGCATAGAAGGAGATTGGCAGAGTTGGGAGCTGGAATCCAGATATCCCAGCTTCAACTTCATCTCTGTCCTCTCCCTCCTCTCTCCTATCTCCTCTCTCCTCTCTCCTTTATCCTCTCTCCTCTCTCTCCTCTCTCTCTTCTCTCCTTCTCCCTTTATCCCTTCCTGTTTTCTCCCACTTTTTCCTCTTCCACCCTTTCTCTCCTCCCTCTTTCTCTTCCCATCTCTCTCCCTCCCTCTCACTCACTTTCTCTCTCTCCGTCCCTCCTTCCTCTCTCTTCCTCACTATGCTCTCTTTTAAAACTTGTCACAATTGTGATCCCATTTTCCCAAATCCTTTCTAAAAAAAAATAAGAGAAAGGATGATGTGGAGAAACACTTTAAGGGGAGGGTTGTTTTTTCACACTCCTTCGCCCTGTGATTACCCCATGGGCTTCCTCCAGGTTTTGGATGGAGTCTATGGTGGCCACTGCAGCATCTTCATGCTTTGCAACGGACTCTGACATCTCAGCAGTGATATAAAACCAGGAGGAACAAGACAAACATGGAGAAGAGAGAAGTCCCACAAATAATGGTCTAATTGTTTCAGCTTTCTTGTTATTTTAACTACAAATAATTGGGGGATTTCTGGGGAAAGTTAAAATTGGCACTAGAAACAATAAAATCTGGGACAGTGACTTCACTGGATATTCATTTTGCTTTAGGAAAACCGCAACAGTGAAAGAGCTAGACCTGATAAATTCTTCTTTGTGCTTCACAGGACCTTATCACAAAGATGCATGGTTACAACCTCACGTCACAGTGCTAAAGAGATTAAGAAGGGGAGTGAGAGAAGTACGGCCCCTTATTTTATGGGTTCACCTACTAACATGGCATGTTCTTCTTGAAAAAATTACTATTGAGCTGCATAAAGCTTCTCATTCTTTCCATATAGGAGGTCGGTCAGCTCTTCAGGAGAAACGTTATATATGTCTTGGCTTCCAGATTGCAACTGGAGCACCTTCTGATAGGGAGAGGGCCAGCCTTCAGAATGGGCAAAGTGGCGATCAATGACCCACCTTTGCAGCACACACCAGGTAGGGTCTGCTCTTACCCACCCTCAAGAACACTCCTACTTTCTGGCCGTTGAGAGTTTCCTTCTTATAGGTCACTTTTTTTCTCAAAATACAGCCCCTCCAAGATCAGAGTGGAGGGGCAGTTAGCGGTGGGGGGCATGGGAGAGAGGCAGGAGTTGCTGCCAATGTGGATCCCTGGATCCTCCTAGTTCTTTTGAGTCAGAATATCTGGAAATGATCACTATAATCTTTAAAAGAGCCAGGGGCATGAATAGAAAAATATGACTCCATTTGTAAATAGCAAAGAGAACACATGCACTTATTATCAGAGTCTTTCTTCCTTTGTCAATCATTAATGACTGAGTCAGCGAAAAATTATAAAGCATGGAAGGAGATACAGATCAGCGCTTTTCAAAGTACCTGCAGTAAAGGAATAATTTATATATTTATAAGTTTCCAAGTCTTCACCTACCAGTATGTGGTACTACCAGGCTCATGCCATGCTCAACCTACCACACAAATTCAACAACACCTGCCTAGTTTGATATATATATTGCTTGGACAATGGTTCGTGTGTTAGGATGGTTTGGCAATGTCAGGTTACTGATAATGTTTCTAAATGCTTACTCTTGATTTATGTATGTATGTATATCTTGTTGTAGGCACAAGAATTCCAGAATCCATACAGGTCCACAGGCCCTATGTTGAGAAGCACTTCTATAGATGTCTTATATGCAAATAAATAAATGTGCACAGCACTGAACCAATAGACCAGACTGAAAAGTAGGGACGGTGACAATCAGGAGATGCCCACATGTGCATCAATACCAAGCAGGATGGAGCTCCTACCGGCCACTGTAGCAGCCACAGAAGTCAGCAAGACTAAAAACAACTGTCTAGTTAGATAATAGCCTCTGCCCCCATCACCCTCACCTCACCTGTGGTGGATGGCCTACCCTTCAGATATTACACCAGTATAAATCACATCACTCATGCCTTCTAACTCCTGACACAGAACTGTTTTATAAAAGTGCTCCCCTTGGTACCCAAACTCCTCCCTGGCATGCTTTGGCACCTTTTGTATGAAACACAGTCTCCCTTATAATCTTAGCCAAAGTTCCCTGTGCCCCCTTCTGTCCCTGAAGAACCAGCTATCTCAGAGCCCTGATGAGAGAATGCTGTTTCTTTCCCTCAGACTTCAGTCTGCATGCAAAGACTATGTCTTCACACTTTCTCTTCCTTATAGCTGTCTGAATAAAGCCCCTGCAGTCTCTGGAAAAAAAATCTTGTGCCCTTGAAATTCATGCTTTTTTGGTCCCATCACCCCCACCAATATTGTTTCTATACTACCCACCTATTCACTGCATTCATTGAAGAGCTGGACAGTTAGCCTTCATTGAACTGGACCAATCTGGTCTTCATCTCAGGTACAGATGAGCTTTGGGGTTATTCTAGATCCCTCACAAACATGCCATCCAACACCTCAGACGCTGGAATGCCTCATCTCTGATCACCTCACTCTACTATTCTTCACCTTTTTATGTCCTGGTCACACTTAAAATCCTATAATCACCCAGAATGTCAGACCTTTGATACCATAAATTAAAACTTGCCTCTCTGATGATAACCTCCTAATCTTCTAGGTCATTAGCTTTATCAGTCCCAGTTCTTCAACTTTCTCTGAATGTCCCATCCATAACTGCTCTCCTTCCTTCCTACCAAGTAACTCATCTACAGTCACTTCTCTCCTCTGGACCCATGACCAGATCCTTTCCCCAACTCCCCAACAATGCCTCAACTCCCTGTGTCATTCTATGTGTGTCCCAACTGCCTCACAAAGTCCTAACAAGTTCAGTTCTCAGACTTCTCTGTTTTTATACTATGTACTAGAGGCTGGTGCATGAAATTCATGCACGGAGTGGGGCTGGGGGGTGGTGGTGGTGTCCCTCAGACCAACCTGCACCCTTTCCAACCTGGGACCCCTTGAAGGATGTCTGGTGGGATCGGACCTAAATGGGCAGTCAGACATCCCTTTCACAATCCAAAACTGCTGTCTCCCAACCTCTCACCTGCTGATTGCCCCTAACCACTCCCCTGTCAGCCTGATCAACGCCTAACTGCTCCTGTGCTGGCCTGATTGCCCCTGCCAGGATAGTCCCCCACAACTGCCCTCTCCTGCAGGCTTGGGTCCCTCCCTACTGCCCTCCCTTGCTGGCCATCTTGTGGCGGCCACCTTTGACCACATGGGAGAAGCCATCTTGTGACGGTCAATTTGCATATTACTCTTTTATTAGATAGGATTATGCCACAGCAGGCAGAGTCACCAAACATTTATGGTCCCCAGACTGGACTGGAATCCTAAATGCAATGATGAGCTCAAAGAACCTCTTACATAGGCACTAGTTTGAGGAATGGAAAGGTTTGGTGAGATGAGGAAGAGGTTACAGCACAGCAATGCAAATCACTTAAGCTGGGCATTAGAATGCCTTGTGCTTAAATGTCCCTGGGCACCTCACCTTAGTGCCCTTCCCAGGCAGAGTTTGGCTGCTCATCCCACTCACTTTTTTGTTTTTGTTTTGTTTTAAATATGTTTTTATTGATTTTTAGAAAGGAAGAAAGAAAAGAAAGAAAGAAAGAAAGAAAGAAAGAAAGAAAGAAAGAAAGAAAGAAAGAAAGAAAGAAAGAAAGAAATGTGTGTGGGGACGGTGGGTGGGGCAGGGGGGTCATCAATTGCCTCCTGCATGCCTCCTACCGGGAATCAAACCTAAACCTGGGAATCAAAACAGCGACCTCTTGGTGCATGGAACTAGGCTCAATCAACTCAGCCACCCTGGCCAGGGCTTTTCAGTTGTTGTTGTTTTATTCCTGATCATTTCTTTTGCAGAGCAATTAACCACCTGCTGGTCTGTAGGCTTTTTTGTAGAGATTGTACTTGGTAAGCCCTCAGGGGTGTACTTTCCTCTGAAAAGGGAATGTCTACTTGGCTCCCAAATTAAACAAAGACCCTCACTATCTCCACTCCTGCAAGAAACAATCCTACAGCCCTTAAAATGCATACATATTAGATTTTAATAACAACTGGACATAGACTTGGGAAGGGTGGAGAAAGGAGGAATGACTTCCTTGTCTTCCTCGCCTATCACTGACCTAGCACCTGCCACAGTGCTCATACCTATTCATGAAAAGCACATTGAATAAAAGGAGAGATGGACAGGTGGATGCACAAACAAGTAAGTAATTGGGTGAATGTGGCATCCCAGGGACACTGCAGCGGTTTTCAAACTATGTACAAAAATTACTCAGTGCCCTTCCCTTCAGAAGGAAAACCTGAGTCCCTCCCTTGGATGTGGACTATAGGGAAAGACTCACTTCTGACAAGTAGGATGTGTTGGAAACAACAATGAGTGACTTCTGAGATTCAGACATGAAAGGCCATAGCTTCCTCCCTCCTGCCTTGCTTGGATTGCTCACTCTGGAGAAGCCCAGTCTGAGAATACTCAGGTAGCCCTATGGAAAGGCCACGTGGCCAGGAACTGTCTCCACCAACAGTCATGGAGTGGGCCCCTTTAAGTTTTCAGACAACCTCGACCTTGCCTGCAACCTCCAGGAGAAACCCTGAGCCAGAATCCCCTGACTACACCACTCCCAAATTCTGACCCTCAGAAAATATGACATAATCACAGTTGTGTAAGCTGCTGATTTGGGAGTAATGTGTGTTGCAGCAACTGATAGCTCATACAGACACTGAGTGTAGGAACCAAGAAAGGGTGATGCAGAGTGCACAGCAGAAACGCTCCAGAACCAAGAATAGGACTTTGCCTTGGCCACTAGGGGCTAGAAAATGTCACCAACCCCCAAGGCACTGGGCTTGCCCCTGGATTACACACGTCCCATGTTCACAAAGCAGGTTAAAAGCCATCGTTACGCCACGACACAGTTCACCCAAAACGGTGCTTGGGTACTTCACAATCCTTTCATTCTTATTTTGCCAAGTTTCAAGTTAAAGAACCCCATTCAGAAGCTATTAAGTTGGAACCTTTGCCAAGTTCCCTGCTGCACAGTCAGAATCCAAAGGAAAACTGTCCTGGGTTTGGATAGTTCCCAAGGACACTAACTCCTATCTCCACATTTCTTTTGCTTTCCCAAATACAGTGATTAAATATATTTTTCTGGTGGGAGAATTTAGAAGACAATGGCAAAAGAATCTTATCTAATAAAAGTGTAATATTGAAATTGAACGTTTCTTCAAGACGCCTAAGCCATGCCCACCAGCCAATCAGAGTGGCTGTATGCAAATTAACCCAGCCAAGATGGAGGCCAGCACTCACGGAGCTGAGTAAATAGGCAACTTCCGTTGCAGCAGGAGTAAAACTATTTGCTGGCTGCTGGGTTTCTCCTGGCTCCAAGCAACAACATATTTGCAAAATTGTCTCAATTATAGAAGCCTCAGAGGTGAAGCAAACAGCAGTCCTGGCTGCAACATTCTTTCAATTTTAGAAGCCACGAACTGAAGCAGACAGGAGGCTACATTGCTTGCCTAGGCCCCGGCTTAAAGGAACAGTGTATCAATTATAGAAGATAAATAAACCCCAGAAACCTGCTTCCAGCCAGCCTTGCTGGGACATTGGGTCAATGGGAGCTGTGGGCAGCCTGAAAGCCTGAAAACGCCCCTCAGCCCCACACCCAGGCTGGCCACACCCCAATGGGGTGAGGAACCCCACTGTGGGGCTTGGCCAGCCTGCAAACAGCCATCAGCCCCTCACCCAGGCTGGCCAGGTACCCCAGTAAGGACCCAAATCTGGAAGGGACTGTGGGCAGCCTGAAAATGTCCCTCAGCTCCTCATCCAGGCTGGCCAGGTACCCCAGTAGAGACCCAAAACCTGAAGGGACTGTGGGCAGCCTAAGACTGCAAATGGCCCTCAGCCCCTCACCCAGGCTGGCCACACCCCCATGGGGTCAGGGTCCACACTGGGGGGGTTGATCAGTTTGCAAACAGCCATCAGCCCCTCACCCAGGCTGGCCAGGAATGCCAGCAGGTGCACATCCCCCAAGGGGTCCCAGACTGCAAGAGGGCACAGGCCGGGCTGAGGGACCTCCCGAGTGCACCAATTTTTGTGCACCGGGCCCCTAGTAAAATAATAACTAACAGACTTGGGATACCTTCCGTCACATGAGCTCACCACTCAGTGTCATCCCTTTTCTCTCTCTCTCACCTGCTCTGAGGACATAGGTGTGCATACAGGTAGGTGTCCTTGACTGCCGGGCCTCTCATTTCCCGCCCAGAGCACAGAGAGTGGCTTGGCTGTGGTTTTGATCATTTCTCTCTTCTCTTGGTCTTCTGGGGCATCCAGGAAGCTGCGTAATCAGGGCTCCCTTGTGGAGGCAGCTGTCTTTGTAGGTGCTTTGCAGTCCCAACAATCAGCAATTAGCAGATGGCCTTAATATCTTATCAGCATGGGAGCCCCCAGCACAGAGGACTTCAACCCCAGGCCCCCTTGATTTTGTGTCAGGGCACTGTTTCAACAACTTTCAGGGCCAAGGGCTGATCATTGGAAACCTGCACTTTCTCACCTCGCTCTCCCTCCTCACAATTTTTCACATTCCTTCATTCACAGCACATTTTAAAATTCACTTCTCTTTTACCCGTCAATTAAATATCAGCCTCAGCCATTGATTACAATGAGCATTGCCATCATGATTAGCCACTGATTCACAACTACCCTAATACAATTAGCCTATCTGGGGAAATTAACTATGCCTCAGCCTGACATCTCCAAATTGGCACATCTCTGATGAACCTTTGAGATGACTAAGGCTTTGTGAGGAAAAATTAGACAGCAAGATTAAACTATTTAGTCTAGAAATAAATGTTATGAGGCTGCTTAATATCTTCAAGCACCATGAAACCTTATCTCTCTGATTCCATGGAAGACAGACATGGGGAAATGAGCTGACGATGTGTTAGTCTGATGGGAATGATAGTAATAGCTGTTCAGAGGAAAGGGGCGGTAAGAGGAAGGGCAGTACCCAGAGAGATGTTGTGGGCTCTCCCTGCATAATTTTTTGGCTTTCATCTCTTTTCATTAGGTAGTTTTTAAATTATCAAATTAATTCATGCTCACATTGTGTATTTCCCAGACACAAGCTAATGTGTTTGTGTGTGAACTCATGTTACCTCCTTTTCCAAACACAAATGAGATTGCACTTGGGAGACTTTTGTACAACTTGTTTTTTCTTTTAGCCACAGATCTTAAGCATCTTAATAGACCAGCATCTATAAAGCTGCCTCATGATTAGGAAGCGTAGACTTTCATCGTATGCAGATCCCATCGCTGATTTCATGATTGTTCTGTTGGACAGACCTTAGCGGTATTTCCATTGTTTATAGAAACCATGCCCATCTCCTTGGGCACTTACATGACTGCATCCATAGAATAAATCCCTAGTAACAGAATAGTTGAATAAAAGGCAAGTTTACTTCTAACCCTTTATAGTTTTTTAATAAATATTTATGTCTTCAGACTGATGTTTAAATAACGAGGGGTTCTCACCCCTGAACATGCATCCCAACTGCCTGCAGGGCTAGCTAAACATGAATTGCCAGCTCCCGGCTCGGGGTTGCTGGTTTGTAAAGTTTTGTTCTGGGGCCCGAGAATCTGCATCCAGCATGTGGTCCTAGCTGATGCTGTTTGCTGTGGGCCCAGGAACTCCACTTTGCAAACCACTGGATTAAACTACCTGCTTGCTTTTGGGAAAGAGCACGTAACATCGGGCCTCTGGAAGCCAGAGTTGGTGTCCTCTTTCTGATGAACGCACTGGGACCATACATTCCAGAGCCTACATGTTAGGCTTCCCTTCCTCATCACTGCCGGGGTGAGTGGGCAAACAGGTCCCTGGGAAGGAGCCGGCAGCCCACCGCCCACTGTACTGGGCCTGGAGCTTGCATTTCAAGCCACCCTACCCACACCAGCTCCTTCTCAGAGGGTAGCCCCGGTGCCATATTTGTCTAGTGGCATTTAGCACATCTTCTATGAATTTTCTTCCTACCTTTTTAGTGCTTCTTGCCACCAAAGTCTTGCATCCCTGACACACAGTTCCCATGCTGTTTAGAACAGGTCTTTCCCCGCAGGGCAGCAGGAAAACGTCACATAGTGCCCCCTTCAACTTTGAATTACAAGCTATCTCGGGGCCTGCCATGAGATTAGACGTCACAGAAGTGGCACCTGCGTTAAAGATGTGCAGGTCAAGACGAAAGCATGGAAATGCCAGGCGGAAAGTGCGGAAAAGCCGCCCGAGGGAGAAGCTCGAAGGTGGAAGACAGAAACTGGCTGAGTTTACGGTACAGCTGGTGTTCGCGTCGGACAGGAGGAGCTTTATCCCTGATGCCTGGCGTTGGGAGGACCCTGGGACCACGTGGGCTCGACTTTGTCTGATGGTGAAGGTTTCATCGGTGGCACCACAGGGCACCTCCAAGAGGCCACACTGACTGTGTGGATTGTCTCTGCATTACCGGGCATGGAGAGGCTGGGTCGGATTGCTGACCACACTCTAGGAGCAGGAGATGCTTGGTGCTCTGAGACGAAGGGCAGCAATTGGATCTGAGCCCTGGGTCAGTGCCCAGAGATCCAGGCAGCTAACCCCTAGGAAAGAGGCAGAGTCACTCCACCCGTAGGCTTCTGCAGAGTCCCTCATCCTCCTGAAGGAATGCTAGGCCGCTGGGGGCCCCTGAGAAACTGGAGCTGAGCAGACCCCAAAATAGGACTGCCACACCTGAGCACCAGGAAACCAGGTGGGGCACCGGGATGGCCCCAAAGGCAGCTTCCAGCCAGTCCAGGATCATCCTTGGGACCCCAGGGTGGCCCCCAAGATGTATTTCTTTTATTTATATCATTTATTATGATATTCTTTTTTAAAAAATATATTTTATTGATTTTTTTACAGAGAGGAAGGGAGAGGGATAGAGAGTTAGAAATATCAATGAGAGAGACACATCGATCAGCTGCCTCCTGCACACCCCCACTGGGAATGTGCCCGCAACCAATGTACATGCCCTTGACCGGAATCGAACCTAGGACCCTTCAGTCTGCAGGCTGATGCTCTATCCACTGAGCCAAACCGGTTAGGGCTATTATGATATTCTTGAAACTGAGACAGTAAGTGTTATAATCCCCATTTTCTAAATGAGGACAATAGGAGCCAGTACATTTGGTCGTTCTACACAGAAGTGGCACTGTTGGGCAAGAACCGAGGCCTTTCTTCCAATGGCAGCCCCTTACTCTCCAGTCTTCCCAAGCAGTGCCCAGATCCATGAGGGTTTTACTGGCATCTCCTGTCTTCAGGTTTGCTCATGCCCTGCCCTGAGGGATCGGGCTCACAGGGCCAGCAGCCACCCAAGACGCCCCTATAAGGATTAGCACATGGAGGCTGCTGTGTCACATGCCCATGGCCACATGCTTCGAGCATTTTCAGGTTCAAAGGGTGGTGCCAAGCACCGTGATTGAGTTGTTGGCATTTCTGGCATCCCTGGTGACTCTCTGTGGACACAGGGTGAGTCACCAAAGAGGGCGTCCCCTTTGCTTACGTCAAGAGCATAGCTGGGGGAGGTTGGGACAGTGTGCCTCAGGGACACAGCCCCTTATATAGACCTGGCATGTGGGCGCAGCGCAGGCTGCACACATCAGCACCCCCATGTCACTCTGACGAGCTGGAGCCCTCAGGTCTGGGGATTACCCAGGAGGCAAAGTACACTCTCCTGTCATTTAATATGCTGAGGAGTCATTAACTCAATGTTAGCAAACAGCTAAGACTGACCCAAGGGCAAGGCAGCCCAGAGCTGCCCTTTCCCTGACCTTCAGAACCGGCAAAAGCAGGTGACCTGGGGAGGCGCTGGGCGTGTGTGCAGTTCGTGTGAGAGAGGGTGTGGGCCTGTGTGAGTGCGTGTGCCAGTGAGCACTGTGTGAGAGTGCTTATGTACTGTGAGTGTGCACGCATGTGTGTGTGTGTGTTGGTGAGTGCCTTGGTCCGGTCAGGCCCTATGACATAATACCACAGCGGGGTGGCTGATAAACAGCAGAAATTCCTTTGTCACAGGTCAGGAGGTGGAAGTCAGGCCCACGGTGCCAGCCCAGGGAAAGTGGGGGCCTCTTCTGGCTGCAGACTTTTCATTGTGTCCTCACCTGGCGGAAGGAATATGGGAGCTCTGCAGGGCCTCTTTTATAGGAATGCTAATCCCTCAGAACCCTCACTTCCTCATCCCATCATTCCGAGGGGGGGAGGGAGGATTTCAATATGTGAATTTGGGGGGGAGGGGGATACAAGCATTCAGATCATAACTGAGTGTAAGTATGTGAGCACGTGTGAATGAGTGCACATGTGTGTGTATATACCAGGCATGTGTGACTGTGCATGTATTTGTGCATGCCCACCCCCTAGGGGTGGAGTGGGGCGGGCAGTGACATGGCAGGAAGATGAGCAGCAACAGGCCCTGAGCCAGAGACGCAGGGCAGTGACCTGGCCTTACCTCTGCAGAGCCATCCTCCTGGGAAAGGGCATGTCTTTGGCAAGGACGCTCCCCTGCTTTATGCGGAGTGTGCTGCCACCTAGAGGACGGGGCGGCCCCTGCATGCCATGGAGAAGGACGGGCTTCCTAAGCCGCGCTGGGCATTCAGGCCCTTGGCTAAGAGTCAGGTGGCGGTGGGCAGGGTGTTTTGTCTCTGGACGCGTTGGGGCCAGCAGAAGGGTGGCAAGAGCTAAGAGCCCGAGTCCCTTCAGAAACGACCCTACTGTATTGTCAGTTGCCAAATCATCAGACCTTAGCCTAACCCCACCCCCGCGAGGGCGGGGCTTGCTGGTTTAGTGCATTCAGAGGGCAAAGGCCGCATCTCCCCCTCGAGCCCCCCCCCCTTGTTCTGTCACATCTTCTCTCTACCCTGGTCCTCACTGGAAAGCAATCTTCCAGCACCATTACTAGTTGTCAAGTATTAAGCAGATTCTCTGAATGTAAATGAAGCTTTATTTTGTTGTTTTGTCCGAAGCTGCCATGTTCCATCCCAATGCCCCAATAAATAAGTCATAGAAACTACCGGAGCCTTTTATAGGCATAGGAAGACCCACTAAGTGCCTTCCTCACAGATCCGGGTCCCCTCAGGATGTTGGGACTCTATCAGAGAGACAAGCTCTCCAACTTCCGGAATCACTAGTCCCCACATTTCTTGCTTCAATCCCAAGAAAATGGCTTTGTATCACTTTTAAATCTAATTCTAAAAGCATACTTCTCTCTGCCTCCTCAAAGAGTGCTTACAACATAGATTGGTGGCTTATTATTATTATTGTTTGTTTAAAAACGACCTTCAGATTTTTTTCTGATTTACTACAGTGCTGGTTTTAAGAAGTCGTTAAAAGTACACAGGGATTAAACCTTCGGAACAGCGCGATGTATCTGTGTGGAAGGACTCTGAGCAGGTGGCTCTGTGGCAATCAGAGAGCTGGCCTGTCTCTAAGCTCAGTCCCACACACAGGGCCTCAGGCCTCCCACCTGGTTCTTCCTTCTGTGGAGACAAGCCGCCACTCTCAGCCCTGTCCTCCACAGAGGAGCCAGCCCCAGCGGACACCTGAGGAAGGCACTCAGTCAACCCCAAGCCTTCTTCCAACCCCAGGGAACCCCAGGCCCCTGCTTTTCCTGCCAGTCTGATACTCCTCATCACTCGCCATCTACACAAACCGAATGGCCCTCGTTTTTAGCACTTGGGCCGGGTCTTCTGCTGCCACTGAACTACATAAACAAGGCAAGACCGCAAGGAAGGAAACGGTCACAGGAGTCTGAGACTCTTCGAACACATGGAGGAAATAAGGGGAGAGAAGGCACTTGTCAGGTCTAGCTAGGTCTTTCTTAGGATGGCCCTCAAAGGAAAACAGGACCTCCACAATGCCCATTCATGAGACAGAGGCTCTGGAAAGTAGCAACTGAAAGAGGTCAGACTCTCTGCATGTTCTCTTTTTTTCTCTCAATACATTCATTCAAAGTTACAGTCCATGACTACGGGGCCTAGGACATTGTATTGACAAGATAAAAGGATCACACTTGCCATATCAGCCGGAATAGGAAAATCCAATACCTTAGTCTCTCTGTCCTGTGATCAATCCTTCTCCTACTTCCTTCCCCCTCCCCACCCCCCGCCTGCCCCCCATGACTGCAAGCGGGGCTTTTTTTAAATAAAGATTGAGCATGTATCTCTCCTTCCTAAAAACAATGGCATTTTTCTAATTTCTAAATCTTAGGCCTCCACAGGCTGTTTAGTTATCTATCACAGACAATGAATTACCACAAAATGTATTGCTTCAAACAATGTTTAGTATGTCCCAGTTTCCATGGGGCAGGAATTCAGGAAACGCTCGGCTGGGTGTGTTTTGGACTTCAGGTTTTGCTTTTATCCAGGTTTTCTGGAGACAACTGCGACTGAAAAGAGAGTTTGTTACTCACAGTTCCCAAGAGGAGGGTGCACACCATGCCACACCATGCAGAGCCACCCGGGGAGGCACCAGGAAGCAGGCCCTGCCCGACGCCAAATCGACTGACACCTCCATCTTGGACTTCTCAGCCTTCAGAACTGTGAGAATTAGATTTCTATTGTTTATAAGCCACCAGTCTATGATATTCTGTTACAGCCGCCTGAACTAAGACATTTGCTATCTCTGGGAATTAACTTGCCCTGAGAGGGACAGTCTTTCCTATGTCAGCAAGGTCCCAGATGTCAAAACATTAGAAAATACGAAAAATAAATGGTATGATTAATATAGGGTGTTTCTGGCTCATGGCTGAAGGAAGCTGGAAGACCCATTTTTCATATCATCCCCACAGCTGTAGACTGGAGGCTCTGCATCTCATTACGTGGGTCTCTCCGCAGGGTTGCGTGAGTGTCTTTACAACATCCCTCCTCCATAGCGAGTGATCCCAGAGAGAAAGCAAACAGGAGTCACCAGGCTTTTACACGACCTCGCCTCCAAAATCACAGACCATCCCGTCTGCCTGTTCCTCCTGGTGAGAAACAAGTCACTGAGTCTGCTCCACATTCGAGGGGGGGAAAATTAAGCTTCACCTCTGGAAAGGAAGGACTATCCAAGAATTATGGGCATATTTTAAAGCCACCACACAGGCTGAGCCAGGCTATATTTCCATCACATCCCCCTGCCTCCCTGAGGCTCTCAGCCCCATCCCTTGCTTTTCAACCAAGAGCTCACGTCAAAAGCAGGTAGAGAGATTTTTCATATGTCCAGCACCCACCTCGTCAAAACCTTCAGAGGAAGAGTCCTGCATCCACCCCACACTCCAGGTGTGTGAGGGGAGATGCCCCACATAAACAAGATTCACTCTCTGACTGGGAAAACCGCCCTGAAGACACGCTGAGCGTCTGCCACTGCCCCAGCGTGCTGTGCACTTAGTCACTCGGTGGACATCCCGGTTGCTTTCTTGGTCTGCCCTGCCCTTCTCCCTCGCTGTCTGGGGAACACTATACTCATCCCCAGCCGGTGTCAATGCCAACTGCTAGGGGAACCCCTCACAGCACTCCATGAGGCCCAGAACACGTGATGGTAAAGTCAGACTGTGTGTGTTTTTCTTTCTGGCTGCTCCGAGAGCTCCTCAAAGGGAGACACAGCATCTATCCCCTGGGGGACAGTCCAATTATGTCGGGTCAGTGAATGATGAAGAAGAAAAGGTGGGCCTCTGAAAGCATCTCTAAGAGATATTTAGGGAGAGAGTAGGTTTCCTTCCTAAATGTTAGCTCTGTCCTGCAAACATCAACTTCCTGCAATTGTGTGCTTATATAAAGATCTTATGTAAACTCTCCAAGCACCGGTTTGTTCTGATTGAAGGTGTTTGTTCCCTTGTGCTCCTATGGGCCAGTCCCATTTCTTTGTCTTGCAGCCCAATTTATGCCCTCCCTCCCCCACCTTCCTGGCCCGAGCCAGGCTCACCTGCTCTCTGTTAGCCTCTCCTGACCCCCTTCGGTCCATACACAGGTCCTGTTGACCTTGGGTGATAGATCCTCCCTCAGGTGGTGTCTTCTATTGCTGTCTGGTCGTGTCATGTGCTTTGTCTGATCTCTCAGCTGTTCCATAAATTTCTGAGAGCAAGACTCTGTCTTCCACTCATTTTGTCTTCTATGTGCTAGCCTTGGTTTTATACTTAGCATTCAGCAATAGTGTGAATTGATAGATGTTTTTATCAGAGTCACCTCTAAGAGTAACATGTTCTACCTGCTGTGCAAAGAGGTGATAGCAACTTCATAAAGTTCTTGCCATTTTTCAAGAAAAATATAGATATAGGATGTCCTCAGTGTGGTATCCAGGTGATGAGAGATAATAGTCTCACTCTGTTCTGAATTGGCTGGGACACGTACAGAGCAATGAGTTTAGTTCTGGGTGCCATTAGGAAAGGTTAAAAACCTAGGCAGTTCATGGAATGACTTACATTTTTCTTTAAAAAGAACAACACATATTTAAGTGCATTCTCCCACTTAATTGCATCACATTATGAGATAGGCAGGGTGGGACTATTCCTTTATTAACAAATATGATAAATTGAGGCCCAGACAGAGTAAGTGACTTGCTTAGGCCATAACTGGACTCTTCTCTTTCCTCCACTTCAAGGCGGCCTCTGTTTGGTCTGAAGAAAAGCAGTCAAAAGTAAGATGTGTAAGTTGTCCACAGATACTT